>CAUYLG010037909.1:0-27009 GCA_963573385.1 Cacajao melanocephalus
CAATTAAAGACACAGACAGGCAAATTGAACAAAAAGTCAAAACCCATTGGTACGCTGTATCCAGATTTATCTCACAAGAATCGACACACAAAGACTCGAAACAAAGGGATGGAGGAAGATTCACCAATCAAATGGAGAGTAAAAAAAAAAACAGTTGTGATTTTTGTCTCCAACAAAATAGACTTTAACAGTAACATAGACTAAAAGAAACAAAGAAGGATATCATATAATGGTAAAAGAATCAATGCAACAACAGGAGTTAATGATCATAAATATATATGCACCCAATATAGGAGCACCCAGATACATAAGACAAGTTCTAAATGACTTAAAAGAGACTTGGACTCCCACACAATAATGGCGGGAGATCTTGACACCACATTGTTAATATTCAACAGATCAACGAGATAGAAAATTAATAGGGAATTTAGACCTGGAATAAGTAAACTTAGTGAATATCTATAGAATTCTTCATTCCAGGTCTCCAGAACATACATTTTTCTCAGTATCATATTACAGGTACTCTGAAAGTGACTATATAATTGGAAGTAAATCACTCTTCAGCATTTGCATAGTATTTCACAGACTTAAAGGAAATATTGATTGGCTGTTTGTTATTTTCTTCCCTTATTCCTTCTTGTCTCTCTTGTTAAGTACAATTATCGGCATAAAAGAGGTTTTTAATACCTATTCCTGGATTGTATTCCAACCTGGGCAATGGAGCAAGAATTCTGTTCTCTCTCCCCCTTTTTTCTTTCGTCTTCTTTCTTTCTCTAATAAAAAATAATAATAAAATAAAATAATAAAACTACTGGTTGTTTTTGCATATTGTCTCAGTGCTCTAAAATTATCCTAGTCTGTGTGTAAGAATGGGCAAAGCCCTCTTAAAAACGGAGTCAGTTATGTTAGCTCTTTTGCTGTTTCACTGCTACAGCATGAGGTGGGCTCTTTTGGTAGCCATTGTTTGTTGCTTATCCAACGACCATTCCCCACCTTTCTCCCTGATAAAGGAAATCTTATTTCATTCAGGCAATGGGCAGAGATCCTTTAATTTCAGGGAAGATAGACCTATTTCCCAGCCCCTGGGAATGAATTGCTGTTAGTGTAAACCAGTAATTGTCATCTCATCCCTTTTGTCAATACAGTAATTGGTTGGGAGACAGTGGCAGAGTGGCGTGTAATCCAGTTCCGCCCAATGAGAGATAAGAGAAAGCTGGCTGGAAGTTCTGGAAAGGATTTTCTTTTTGGATTTTAAAAACAGAGCCTTGGGAAGTAAAAGCCTTGTGCTTGCTATTTCTTTCTTTCTTTTTTTTTTTTCCTGCCTTGAATGGAATCATGTGATGATAAAAGCCTTGGAGCTGTGTTGGCTATGCTGTGACCACGGGGTGTGGGTCGCATTTCTATGGATAAGGTGCTAATACCCAAAGATATCAGAATGGTAAATTAGAAAGAGATTTTGCCTTTAAAGACCTTACGGAGCCACAGTCAAGCAGAAACCACCTACCTCCAGTGTTCTTGTTGTACAAGAAAATTAACATGTTTTTAAATATAAGCCTGTGGCTCTCAAAATGTGGTCCTCTGACCAACAGCATCAAGATTACCTGGGAACGTTTTGGAACTGCAAATTGTCTGGCCCCACCCCAATGTCATGAATCTGCATCTCAGAGTCCAGTGATACTGAAGCATGCTCAAGCCTTAGGGTCACTGTGATCACAGTACAGTTTCACAGGCATTCCTAGCTGAATCTTCATACAAATATGTGTAGACCAGTGAAAAGATCTAAAGTATTCCCTAGAAGTTGCTTCCTTGATTGAGTCCCTGTTATTAGTTTGATTTCTTAATATTTATCTCTTTTTTATGAGTAAGACTATCTCCAGAGGGTGAACTTGCTTTTTTGTGTGTGAGGGGGTTATATATAAAACACATTTATACATATATAGATTTTGTGTGCATATATGTATATACATAAATTATTGTGTGAACCTTAATGCTTCCTTTTCCTAAATTGTGTTCTTGGCCTTGATAGAACCTTCACTTTCACTTTACCGGAAGTCTCTCACTTCCTAGCATCATTCTAATACAATTTTATTTAAACATTAGTTAAAGGCTTCCATTTCCAGGTGACTTTAAAACCCATTCTTTAAACAAATTTGATTATCAAGAAATATGGCCATCTCACAGATCTTCAGAATATTGTCACTACCTACCATTACTACTAGGACACATTTTTGCATCTAAGGGTGAGAATGGGAAGCCATCTGTGCTTACAATGGGGACTATCAAACACTTTCGATGCACTTTTGGATCCTGTCCATGCTATTCTGATTCCAAAGAAAACAGTTGGTGGCTGAGCAGGTGTGAAGTCAAGAAATCCAGTTTGTGGTGAGGCTCTTTCAGACAGCTCTGGGTCCTCTCTGATGGATACCATAAAGAGAAGCAAGGTTGCTGGGGACATGGGACAAGAGCAGAGGGGCTCGAGACCTTGAATTCCTCTGTGCTTCCTATCTCCCAGCTATCCAGAACCCAACACTAGAGAAAGCTAAATGAAAATTTTACAGAAGACTCCTTGTTTGCTTTCACTAGGGCTCTACTCCGTCCTCCCCCCAACTGCCCTTCATCTTTTGTTTTTGAATATTAAAGACAAACGTTTTATGGAGCAAAGTCTCAACATCACTTTCCTGTGAGAAGCACTTTACATATGTTATCTTATTTCCTTTATTTTATCTAATTGCCCCCATTTCAATTTTGCTTCTTCATTCTTTAAGTATTCTGCCTCTATTTTGTTTTTCTTATTTTGTCTTTAGTTATATTTCCATTAAAAATAATACTTTCACATCCTTTTGAAATTATATCTATTTTTAGTTCAGCTTAGAATATTTGTTCTTAATCTATATTTATATTTTTTATAAAAGAGTAATGACTCCAGCTTCCCTCCTCTCCCCTAGCGCCCCTCCGACTGCACTGCGCTGGCTCCTAAGCTAGCACCACCCTGGTCTCCCTTCAGCCGCCATCATGATTATCTACCGGGACCTCATCAGCTGTGATGAGATGTTCTCCAACATCTACAAGAATCGGGAGATTGCGGAAGGGCTGTGCGTGGAGATGGAGGGGAAAATAGTCAGTAGGATAGAAGGTAACATTGATGACTCGCTCATTGGTGGAAATGCCTCCGCTGAAGGCCCCAAGGGCGAAGGTACATAAAGCACAGTAATCACTGGTGTCGATATTGTCATGAACCATCACCTGCAGGAAACAAGTTTCACAAGAAAAGCCTACAAGAAATGCATCAAAGATTACATAAAATGAATCAAAGGCAAACTTGAAGAACAGAGACCAGAAAGAGTAACACCTTTTATGACAGGGGCTGCAGAACAAATCAAGCACATCTTTGCTAATTTCAAAAACTACCAGTTCTTTACAGGTGAAAACATGAATCCAGATGTTGCTCTATTGGACTACCGTGAGGATGGTGTGACCCCCATATATGATTTTCTTCAAGGATGGTTTAGAAATGGAAAAATGTTAACAAATTTGGCAGTTACTTTGGATCTATCACCGGTCATCATTACTGGTTTTTGCTTGTCATCCATACAACATCAAGACTTAAGACAAATGGGACTAATTTCATCCTGAGCTCTTCATTTATTTTGACCATGATTTATTTGGAGTGGAGGCATCGTTTTTAAGAAAACCATGTCATGTACGGTGTCTAAAAATAAAATGCATTTAAACTAAAAGAAAAGATGAATGAATCCAATTCATATTTACATTCTAGTTTATATTTTGTAGCTTTTTATTTCCTTGATCATAAGTTTATTTTATTTTGTAATAATTACATTCATATTCAACCTTATATTTTAATTTCAATATTTAAGTTTTTAAAAATGTTCTTTCTTGTATAATTTTACTTTAAACTTTTCTTTCTTTCTTTGTATTTGTTTGTTTGTTTTTTTAAGACAGAATCTTGCTCTGTCGCCCAAGTTGGAGTGCAGTGGTGTGATCTCAGCTTACTGTAACCTCCACCTCCTGGGTTCAAGCAATTCTTCTGCCTCAGCCTCTCAAGTAGCTGAGATTACAAACTCCTGACCTCAAATGATCCGCCTACCTCAGCCTCCCAAACTGCTGGCATTACAGGCATGAGCCACTGTGCCCGGCCCTGACTTACTTTCTATCTAGGAACAGGTCACTCTTCTTTCTTCCTTTCTTTTTCTTCCTTTTATAACCCAAACTCATTGACATCACTGGATTATTTCTTCCAAAAATATTTATTTTAAGCCTTTTTGTCTCTTAGCAAGAAAGAAAGGATTTCTCCTTACCACTCCCATACACACAGTACATTCTGCCAGGCCATTTTTAATGTGGCACTGACACTCTTATCAGAGAAGAGAGATGCAAGTTTTTCTAATAAAGCTGTAGTTTCCTTTTGCAAATGAGAACTACTTACAAAGTCACTTCAAATATTGATACTGACCAATGCAGGGAGCCAAAACAGGAGAAGCTACCCACAGTGAGGAGTTGCAGCCTTAAAAAAATGCAATGTCTTTCAACTTCCAGGCCCTTTACTTTCTCCTGGTAGATGCATGTCCTGACATCTTGCCACTGGGTAACATTTCTTGTTTGACAGGTTTCTTCCACAAACCAGATGACAAGGTGTGGGTGAAGATTATGAAGAGAAACCATGTTACCTCATCTATGCCCTTCTAAGGGTGCATGACCAGGGTAAACCGCATAGCAGAGCCAAAGAATGAATTAGTTAAACATTCCTACCCACAAGAGAAATTCCTCTGTCATGTAGAGTCTAAATAATTTGTTTTTACCTGGGGGTAACATTCCTTTTATAGGCACTACCTGCCTGGAGATTCTTTGCTTGATTTGGTTCACAATCACCTGGGGTTTTTTGTTGTTGTTTGTTTTTTGTTTTGTTTTGTTTGAGACAGTCTCACTCTGTTGCCCAGGCCAGGTTGGAGTGCAGTGGTGTGATCTCAGCTCACTGCAACAACCTCCACCTCCCAGGTTCAAGGGATTCTCCTGCCTCAGCCTCTTGAGTAGCTGGGATTACAGGCAGGCACCACCACGCCCGGCTAATTTTTGTATTTTTAGTAGAGTCAGGGTTTTATCATGATGGCCAGGCTGGTCTCAAACACCTGCCCTCAGGTGATCCTCCCATCTCAGCCTACCAAAGTGCTGGGATTACAGGCGTGAGCCACCGTGCCTGGCCCAAATCCATGTTTTCAAAGAGTTGGGACACCAGCTGTTAGTGGCTGAGTGGCAATTCAGGCCCAACCTGCAGGGTCGGCTTCAGCAGGGAGAGAACTTGCAACTCCAAGCAAGGGTGGTTTAGGGTCCTCCATTCTCTTGCTCTTCAACTCTTGCAGGGAAAGAAAAGCCTTGCTGTTATTGTTCTGCACAATCCACTGGCTATTAGACATTTTTGTACTGAATAAGTATTATGGATTCAAAAGCACTCGGATGTGTGTGGGTGGGGGATTGGGGGATACCCTGACATATTCAGAGGAATAGACTGAGGCATCTCAGGCCATTTTCATACCAGAGCGACTTCAGTGACTGAGGGCATTTTAGGACTGAAGCCCAAAGCCGCCACCCTGAAACACAGCCTTGTATGACCAGAAGCAGGGAGATAAGTGCTCTGCACAAATTACCCTACTGGGCGCCGTGATAGAGGGAAATATGTCCAGCTGAAACTCAAGCCAACACATTTTGTCCAAAATAAATAAATAAAAACTTTGTTTTACATGCTTAGAAGAATAAAAAGAAAAAAGAAAATCACTTCCAGATAAAATTTAGCTCTGTAACTTTCTTTGCATCCAACTGGAGTCTGTACCTCAACTAAGATATTTCTTCCAGGATCTGCCACACAGCATCCAATCCCAGCCTCTGTCTGCCCCCAGTTCCACTGGCTTCAGTGCCGGTGACTCAGAACTTCATTCTCTCTCCACTCAGCTTTTCAGACTGACTGTTCTGCTGCATGATCTGCTTCTTCCCAAGCAGTCTTTCTCCAGTCCCATGTCCCCTCCTCTCACCAAGTCCTACCCATGTTCTCAGGACACTGCCCCCTGACCCCATCCTGGCCTCAGCAACTTGACACAGATCCTCTGGAAGGAGAGACTAGATACCTTGCTTTATGCTGTAAAATATGCATCTTCAAAAAGGTATACAAAAAGTCATAGCAGAAAACAAATTCTGAATATCTCTATTTCTGCGTGTAGAACACAAATACCCAAACAGCTATAAAAGATACTATGCAAAGTACTGAGATCCCAAAACAAGTAAGATGCTATTGGTTGTCCTCAAAAATAAAAAATGCAGTCTAGTAGTGGAAGCACACAGAGAACCGTGACGATGAGGGTGACACAGTCCTTAAGTATGCACTTCATGGAGCTGTTACACAACAGTGTAATTGAGGGGATGGGTGCAGTGCTCTGAAATAGCCAGGGTGGTGTCCTGTGCCTGTGGTCCCAGTGACTCAGGAGGCTGAGGTGAGAGGATCACTTGAACCTGGGAATTTGAGGCTGCAGTGAGCTATAATTGTGCCACTGCACTTCAGCCTGGGCAAGACCCTGTCGAGAGAGAGAGAGAGAGAAAGAGAGAGAGAGAGAGAGAGAGAGAGAATATGCAATGAAAGGTGTGAGGGATGAGGCTGAAAGTCGGTGGGGCCTGGCTCCTGCAAGGCCCTGAAGAAGCTCACTAAGGAGATGGGATTTTATCCCAACAGCGATCAGCAGCCATTACAGAGTTTTAAGCAGATGAATGGCATTATTCACAGCAGCCGAAAGGTGGGAGCAACCCGTGCCCATTGACAGGTGAATGGGTAAACAAAATGTGCTCTATATATACAATGGCATATTACTCAGCTTTAAAATCTGACACATTCTACAACCATGGATGAAGCTTGAGGACACAATGCTGAGTGAAATAAGCCAGACACAAAAGGACAAATACTGTATTATTCTACTTCTATGAAGTATCTAGAGTAGTCAAATTCATAGAAAGTAGAATGGTGGTTGCCAGGGGCTGGAGGGAGGAGGAGCTTTTGTTTATTATAGAGTTCAGTTCTGAAAGATGAAAAGAGTCCTGGAGACTGGCTGCACAACAATATGAATGTATTTAACAGTATGGGAACTGACATAGTTTGGATCTGTGTCCCCACCCAAATCTCATGTTGAATTATAATTCCCAATGTTGGGGAAGAGAGTTGCTGGGAGATGATTGGGCTATGGAAGCAGATTTCTCCCTTGTTGTTTTTGTGAGAGTGAGTAAGTTCTCATGAGATCTGACGGTTTAAAAGCGTGTGGCACTTCTCCCTTTGTGTGCTCTCTCTCTCTCTCTGTCTCTCTCTCTCTCTCTCTCTCTCCCTCCTGTTGTCATGTGCAGGTGTGCTTGCTTCCACTTCACCTCCTGTCATGACTGTAAGTTTCCCAGAACTCCTTCCGGGACTTTCTGACTCACAACTTGGGTAGAATTAGGAAAGAACACCTGCCAAACTGAGTAGAACACCTACTTCCTGCTTACCTATTTTTGGTGGAACATCTCATTCGTTCTTCAGTACATGTTTGGATATACACAGGAATAGAAATGCCATAGTGAAAACAGTTTTATCACTGCAGAAAACAAAAGGCCTAATATTCACGGAAGATAGGAGTCTTGGCTTCTTTATTTCATTTTATTATTTATTAAGACTGTTAACAAAAAATAAGCCTTTAGTTTTCCTCTGAACCTAAAAGCTATAAATTTACTTGGGTCACTAATAGTGCTCTCAGTTTAAGATAAAATTATGTAACAATAACAATAATGAACAAAGCACTTCACATGTGCCGGGCACTGTCCTAAGTGCTTTTACACATTCAGTTATTACTTTTCACAACAGCTCTATGAAGTAAGTACTATTATCTCCATTTTACAGATGAGGAAACCGAAGCACAGAGAAACTAAGTTAAGTCAGATAGCTAGTGTGTGGCAGAGTCAAGGTTGAACTCTAAGAAACGGGGTCTGGAATCTGCACTCTTAACCACTGTGTCACACTGAGATGGTTACCAAACAGCAGGAAGAAAAAGTGTTCTTTTTCCGTAGGCAACAGTTCACTCATTCTTTTGGTGCAGTGATGTGCAGTTTGCGCCAAACTCTCCAATATAAAACACAGGGAATTAAAATGTATACAGAGCCTGAAAACTCACTTACTTTTATGATGGTTCAAAACAAAGAAAATGCTTTATGGGTTCAAACAAGTCACATTTATGAACTCTTCTTTTTTTGTGGAAACTGGCTGGCAGTTTCTATTTACAGTATCTCTCCTCTATGATAAAAAGCATTGCAATGGAGCTATGTGAACACTTTTTCCCCTTTTCCTTAGAGAAAGGGAATTAAGTCAAGGGTAATACATATCCCTGGATTTAGCTGAGAAAGAAATTGGGAGAAATGTGAGAATAGCCTTGTGGGCTTTGGTTTCCATAATTCTCAAATTTAACCATGAAATTAAAATTGGACATAGGGGATAGATTTTCCTAGTCATAAGCAGGTCAGGCAGTGATCTAAAGAATTCATATACTCCTCTTCCTGCTCCTTTTAAAACTCTACCTTCTGAAGGACCTAAAAAATATGACCACTACTAAACTTGCTCATGTATTAAATAATGATTAGGAAGAGTTAAGAGTTGACACAGAGGAAGGCCAGGAAACATGGTAAATGTGTTTAAGGGCATTAAAAAGTTTGCAGACTAAACCATATCTCTAAAGCCTGTTGATTTTCCTGAAGTATGATAACTCAGGAGGGAAAGCAAGACACCCTTGTGGGAATTCTTTGAGTTTTTCATTCTTTTCTCTCTCCACTCAGTTCCATCCAGATGTGGCAGTCTCAAGTAGCTAGTAGAAAAAAATTCTGGCCAGGAGCAGTGGCTCAGGCCTGCAATCTCAGCATTTTGGGAGGCCAAGGTGGGTGGATTGCTTGAGCTCACAAGTTTGAGATCAGCCTAGGCAACATGCCAAACCCTGTGTCTACAGAAAATACAAAAATTAGCTGGGCATGATGGCACATACCTGTAGTCTTAGTTATTTGCAGGCTGAGGTAGGAGGATCACTTGAACCTGAGAGGTTAAGGCTGAAGTTAAGCCGTGATTATGCCACTGCACTTCAGCCTGGGTGACAGGGGGAGACCCTGTCTCAAAAGGAAAAAAAAAAAATTTTAACAGTAATTAAGAAAGTAAACTAAATGGTCAACACAAATATATAAAAATATATTTATAATGTAATGTTTATTAAGCTTGCTTGGAAAACAAAACTCTTTTACTTTAAATTACTTCATTTCAATGCATGAAAGGAATGGTCCACAGTGAAACAAAAGCAATATTTCCAATAATGTTAGTTGTCTCTAGCTCTGTATACATTTTCAGCTTTCAACACCTGTCTACCACCATAACCAATGCAGAGTTGTTTAATATGAAGTTTTGACTAAAAAGGGGCAAACTGGAGTGAAATAGACTCAAAACAAGCAAATCAATACCAAGAGCCAGAAAGTGTTCTTGAAATTTATATGCCATACTTACAAAAAAGAAGCTAAACCAATTGATCATTATATACACACATTTATGAATATTAGTATCTTACATTTACATATATATGTGCATATGTAATCAAGTAAAAAGATAAATGTTAAATAATTTTTATCCGTGAAAAATACATAAAACACGACTGATACTTCATTTTGAGTGCTTGTTCGATATTCAGTGCTTAAAAACATTTGGAAAAATAATCACAAAATATAACCTGGTGAAAGATATTTAAAAAGTGAAAGACATAAGGAAATACTAAGTGTTTGGTGTGATTTTAATAAGTAGGGTAAATTAAAAGAAATAAGATCTATCTTTGAGGAGGATTGCATAGCATAGACTGGATGAAGAATCGGAAAGGAAGAACATGGTTTTTCCCAAGGCCAATTTCACTCAAAATGGAACAGAACCAGGGAATTTTCAGTACAACTTAAATGAACCGAAGTTTCCATCATGAGTCCGTTCTATTAGCAGACTCACAACTGACTTCCTCGAGTCTTTCTTAGGAGGCAGGCCTCAGACATTTACCCTACAGTCAGATACAACGTCAGTTCCTTTCTTGGCTTCTGTCAAGAGGGTAAGAGTGCAAGGGTATCATATAATGACATTGCACAACTTTGTAGGAATCTGTCTTTACTGAAGAACCATCGGACGATATGCTAACCATGGGCTGGTTTGCAATTCTTGAACCTCGCGTTTCTTCTCTAAAGACTGAGTTCCGTCAAGAGTTGGGGCAACTCTTGGTGCGTCCTTCCCAGCGCGCTCCACGGTCTGGGATGGGCGGCGGCGGCCCGGGCCGGCCTGCTACTTGAGGCAGGGACAGCAGAAACAGCAGATGGTCCGGCAGGGGTTCTTCTTCTTGTACTGCACGGCCTTGCGCACCTGCGCCTTGGCCTGGCCGGTGTAGTCCACCGTCTTCTGCACGTTGAGCTCGATAACGTTCAGGGTGTCGGCCTGCTTCTCCACCAGCACCGCCATCTGCAAGAAGAGCTCGTGCACGTCGCGGATGCGGCTCTCCAGGCGCAGCAGCTCGCGGTGGCGGCTCTCGATCTCGTTGAGGGCGGCCCGCGCGCCCTTCACGTCGGCCAGCAGGTTCTCGGAGAACACGTCCCACTTGCCCTGCTCGAACATGTCCTCGATCTGGTCGCCCGAGACGTCCTTGCCCATGATCTCCAGCTGGCGCTGGATGCGGATCTTGCAGTTGTCGCGCTGCTTCATCTCGGCCTCGTTGTAGTCGTGCATGGCGCGCTGGAAGGTGAGGGTGAGCGCGTTGTACTGCGCCCGCGAGATGCGCGCCGCCGCCGAGTGCGGGCCGTGCTGGGCCTCGGCCGCCTCGCTCAGCTCCTTCATGGCGCGCAGCTTGCAGTGGATGACCTCGCCCCGGGCCTTGATGGCCTTGGCGATGGAGTTGGTGTCGCGCTTGATGCTGCTGAGGCGCCGCATGGACGTGAGGAAGCGGGCGTTCTGCTTTCCCAGCCGCTTCACGTCGGCCACCAGCAGCTGGTTTTCATACTGGATGTCCTGGATGTCTCGGTACAGGGACTCCAGGATGTGGTCCGTCTCGAACACGATGTCCTCATGGGGCGAGTCAAACTCATCGTCCCCGTCTGGGAACTGCTGGTCATATTGCTTGGACAAGTCCAGAAGTTCTGCTAGCCGGTCTTTCATTTTGCCTGCAAGTAGAGACAATGAAGTTAAATATTTGTCTATTGAGGGTCAAATCTTTGCCTTCAGGGGACTGAAACGGAAGCATTTTACTCAGCACTCCCAATTTTTTATTCCAATAAGTGCATTAAAGGAGCTAAATGTTCTGACATTTGCTTACAAGGAAAGAAATAAGATGACCGAACAACTTGTATTAAAAGGCCTACAGGCATCTGCAGTACTAGCACAGCCGTCCAGAACTCAATCAGCAATTTAAACTTTTAGATTGCGTTGGGAAACCATCTCTTTTTCTTGTTTTATGTTTTCCAATCATCGCAAATTAAAACAGACACAGAAAAAAGAAAGAAAAAGAAGATGAAAGACTTGCAAGCATTAAGTATTTTTGAATCACAACCTACAAGGCTTTGGGGCCAACATCCAAATGTTGCCTATTTTGTGTCTATTTCAACACCGGTAAGCAGCCCCTCCTGTACATCCTAACAACTCTTAAAATAGTTACCATGCAAATCATGATTTAAATTTTTTTCTCTTAAAGATGTTGTAAAAATAAAACATGTTCCTTACTCCTCTTCTCAATAACATTCCCTAATGATAAGCATCGTTAATAACACTGCTTTTTAGAATGCTTTTATATGGAAAATTCCAATGATATATGGCCTAGTGGCAATAATATAACACAATCCCATTTGTCCATCACGTAAGTATCAATGTTTGCTCACTTTTAATAGCTTTTTGAAACAAGTTGGCAGCTCAAGCAAAATTTTCATGTTTTTACAAGGACGGTTTTGGTAATTCCTCTGCTTAGTAAAGTAATAGTCTCTATGTCCATATTTTTTCCAATGAAGTAAAAAATTTTCATTTTTAGTAGCATGTATATATGCTAATATAGGGAACATCTTGCCTTTATACATGAGACTTCATGATGAGAAAGATTCCTTTTCTACCACATAATTTGCAGCAAAGAGGGGAATAGTCGTAACACATAATGGTTACACAATATATCAGGGTTCTTGGTCTCAAATTAAAAGCTTCTTTCAAGTTGAAGTAGTTAACTTTATATCACCACTAATGGAATGCTGACAAGTTGGAATTGGTGACAAATGGAAAATAGTGAAATATTAACCATGGCCTCTCATCTACCATGACCATTATTTACATAAATTAAGCAGAAGTTTTATTCTATGATGGTGATTTTTAATATAACAATATAAGCTGCTTAAAGTGCCATTTCTGATACCTGGTGGCTATAATCAGTACCAGACCTTCTCAATAATGGGGAAAGTGATTCTCCTAGCAGTATGGTTGACGGGCAGAAAAAAGATCCAGCCTGGACCAAAACTATGTCTTCACCTGGTCTGAATTTCTTGATATTCAGCTGTTCCCTCATTTTGAACAAAATTGAAAGACAAACCACCAACTGGGGAGAAACTATAGTATATGACAGAGAAGGGGTTAAGATACAAAATATATGTATTTCTAAGCTACCAAAAAATCTACTTACCCAGACAGTGAAAGTGCAATTCAGAGAAGATATAAATGACAGAGAACATAAATGCATGTTATATATGCCTGATATTGTCTATGCATCTTTCACGTGATACACTCTTTAGTCTTCATACAGATTCTGTGAGAAGGTACTGCCATTATCAGAGTTGGTGTAAGCATACGGAGATCAAGGAATTTACACAAGGTCACCAGTAAGTGAACACTCAGGCTTCAGAGCAGCACCACTTAACCAATGCACTAAATAATCTTATATTTTTATAATATAGTCACAAAAGACTTCTGTATTAAACAAGGAAATGCAAATTCAACTGCTGAGAATTTTTTTCCCCATAAAGTTAGCAGGAATATTTTTTGGTTGCTGTTGTTTTTTGAGATGGAGTCTGGCTCTGTCGCCCAGGCTGGAGTGCAGTGGTGCCATCTCAGCTCTCTGCAACCTCCACCTCCCGAGTTCAGGCGTTCTCTTGGCTCAGCCTCCTGAGAAGCTGGGATTACAGGAGCATGCTGCCACGCCCGGCTAATTTTTTTTGTATTTTTAGTAAAGACGGGGTTTCACCGTGTTGCCCAGGCTGGTCTCGAACTCCTGAGCTCAGGCAGTCCACATACCTCGGCCTCCCAAAGTGCTAGGATTACAGGTGTGAGCCACCATGCCTGGCCAGGAACTTTTTAAAAATGGGTAAGGATTCTGGGAACTCTCAAAAAATACTAATAATTCCATCTCATGCCAGTCAGAAGGGTGATTATTAAAATGTTGGGAAACAGCAGATGCTGGTGAGGTTGTGAGGAAATAGGAATGCTTTTATACTGTTGATAGGAATGTAAATTAGTTCAACCATTATGGAAGACAGTGTGGAGATTCCTCAAAGATGTAGAACCGGAAATATCATTTGAGCCATCAATCCTATTACTGGGTATATACCCAAAGAGTAAAAATCATTCTGTTATAAAGACACATGCATGTGTATGTTCACTGCAGCACTCTTCACAATAGCAAAGACATGGAACCAACCCAAATGCCCATCAATGATAGACTGGATAAAGAAAATGTGGTACATATACACCATGGAATACTGTATAGCCAGAAAGAGGAATGAGATCATGTTCTATGCAGAGACATGGATGAAGGTGGAAGCCATTATCCTCAGCAAACTAACCCATGAACAGAAAGCCAAACACTGCGTGTTCCCACTAATAAATGGGAACTAAACAATGAGAACACATGGACACAGGGAAGGGAATAATGCACACTGAGGCCTTGGGGGAGGAGAGAGGAGGGGAGAGCATTAGGGAAAAGAACTGATGCATGCTGGGCTTAATACCTAGGTTGATCTATGCAGCAAACCAAAGTGGCACACGTTTACCTGTGTAACAAAGCTGCACATCCTGCACATGTACCCTGGAACTTAAAAACATAAAATAAAATAAAATAAAATAAAATAGTCAATACTATTGTTCAGGTTTCTGAGACCTCTCTTAGCTTCTGCTGAACTAAGCAATTACATTAAATTTTTTTCTAGATTAAAAAAAATAGTCTAATTTAAAATTCCTGTGGTGCCTTTGTCTTTGCAACTTAATCATTTTGCAAATGAAGTATATTAATTATTTAAAAAATTGGTAATTGATAGAATCTTTCTGGAAGACAGTTTAGTTATATGTATCAAAAGCTTTTCAATTGTGCATTTGTTTTGATCTATGTGCATTTATTCTAAAGATATAATGCAAAGGCATATGAAACTCATCGCTCTAAATATTTTCATCACCACCTTGTTTTTACAGAAATTCAGAAATAAGTTAAATGCACAATAATGAGGTCCTGGCTTCTACATAAGTCACAGAGTTTAGAAGGCTATCTGATGGCATGAAAAGCATATATACTCTGCTAGGCAGAAAAAGTAGGTATGGAGAAGAGAGAATTTGCAGCATTCTAAAACAGAAACTTGAATAATACACATCAAATGTTAATTATCATTTTCTTTGAGTTGTGGAATCATACATGGTTTAAATTCCTTTTGCTTTTCTGTATTTTCCAAAATTTTTATAATGTCCACACAGATTTCATAATATGAAAACCCCCACAAGACTATAAATACTATTTGTGTAAAGGACTAACTCCTTAGCAACTTTTAAAAGTCTATGCATTGCAATCAAGTTAACATTTTACGCTACCTGGGGAAAGCGCATTAGCTAGCTTGCATAGAGTGGAGCTGTACCCATCTGCTTAAGTTAGTATCCAATATAGTCTACCATGCAACAACTGGATGAGATGGAATAGATACATTTTGATGAACAAGGCAAGAAGAGGTGAGAGATGCCTTCCTTCCTTACATCTTGGCCAAGCCTTAGGCGGAACTTCAATGGAAGGAAATGGGTAGATAAGGGCCTGTGCCATACCCTGGGACACTAGGGATCATTTGTAGGCATCCTGCTTGTTCTAGACAGGTCCTGTGCTCTGTATTGCTCTCCTAGAGCCATGAGAAAGCTATTAAGGGACATCATCTCATCATAATATGAAGAGTCGAGTACAATTCAACCATATAGAAAATGGTCTTGGAAATGTTCAGGGACAGTCATTCCTTCTCAAGAACAAACAACCATAAAGTCATAGATGACAAATTATAAATCAGGTGAGGGCCCAAGTTCATGTCCATAGGCGCAAGTCCATAATGTGCTATTAAGAGAAAAAGAAAGGGTACGCGAGACATAAAGATTCTCTCTTGAGGTGTGGTCAAGAAGGAGGGAAGGGGGCCTTCACCTTGCCTTCCTGCCCACTTTCCTGGCTCAGCCCAGCCTCAGATGAGTTGCTTCCACTGACATAGAAAGTCTCCTGGTCACCAGGGAGCAAACATTAGGAAAACTACAACAGAAAGTCAACTAGAGGCTGCTATTCCTAAGAATGTCTCCAAAAAGGTTAAAAGTGTATACACTGCTGAAGTTATACAAAAATAAGTGGGCACAAATAGAACATCAGAATAACCTATATATCCTGTAGCCTGATTCTGTACTATGAGTTCCTAGAAAGAGAACTATGGCAAATGAGAAAGAAAAATCAGACAATTCTACAGATCTTCCTGTCTTATTATAATAAAGTATAATGTAATAAACTTTGGTAAATTGTATTCATCAAGTTGCTAAAAATAAGTCCTCCTTTGATTTGCATGGAGGTGAAGAATTTAAAAGGAAATTTACAACCGACTACCAAAAATCTGCTTCTGCTTTCTAATTTTCTTTTCAGGCATGCATATAATCTGTCCTGAAAACTAGGTCCAATAGGGAAGGAAGCAGGAATTGCTTAAGTCTTTTTTCATTGAGCAATAAAGTTTTGTGTAAGAGAAAACAAAGGAACAAAGAGATGATGGCAGCTCAGTGGTCCTCAGTCTGCAGGAGGTAATAGAATCATCTGAAGAGCTTCAAAGATTACAGATGCCTGGACACCCAAAGTTTCTGATTTGGTAGGTCTAGCATGATCTCCAGGTGATTATAATGCATACCCAAATTTATGACCCATTCCATAGATACCTATCATGTCAGCTTTTTTTTTTTTTTTTTTGAGGTGGAGTTGGGTCTTGCTCTGTCACCCAGGTGGGAGTGCAGTGGCACAATCTCGGCTCACTGCAACCTCTGCTTCCTGGGTTCAAGCGATTCTCCTGGCTCAGCCTCCCATGTAACTGGAATTACAGGTGTGCACGACTGCGCCCAGCTAATTTTTGAATTTTTAGTAGATATGGGGTTTTACCATGTTGGCCAAGCTGGTCTCAAACTCCTGACCTCAGGTGATCTGCTTGCCTCAACCTCCCAAAGTTCTAGGATTATAGGCATGAGCCACTGTACCTAGTCCATGTCAGTTTTTTATTAATAATTATCAGACAATTCTGAAAAACTTATAATAGTTCCTAGCTTGGGGGCAGTCTTGATGGGCAAACCACTGATAGGGAAGGAAAGGGGTAGCTACCGGCCTCTCTCCCACACTGAAAAGATGGTGGCTTTCTTAAGCACTGCCTTCTGGCTCCCTGCTATGGAGGCTAAATAAGAAAGTCAGCTGAAAACTCACTCTCATAAAGAAATCTCTGAAGCCCAAAAGGAAAAAGAATCGAGAATGTTTGAAATAGTTTATTCTGATACCTTCCTTTTATGAGAGAAAAATATAATTGTTGCATGCACTGACCAAAGGGGAGCATGAATAAACTTGAAGGCTGAGCTTCCTATGCTGAGGCATCCTCAGGTACATGAATAAATTTTCTGATAGCATTGACAGGGAACAAGGAAGGATGGCGATATTCTATTAAACGCTCTGGTCATTGAGACCAAGATCCTGCTATGAAGAGCCTACTGTATCTGGCACATAGAATCTTAAAATTTTCTGTCATATCAGGAAGGAACAATTCAGAAAGAAGGTTTCTACCTACCTTAGAAGACCAAAGAATGGAGGTGACAACCACATTGTATTAGTCCATTTTCATACTGCTGATAAAGACATACCCGAGATTGGGAAGAAAAAGAGGTTTAATTGGATTTGTACTTCCATATGGCTGGGGAGGTCTCACAGTCATGGTGGGAGGCGAAAGGCACTTCTTACACGGTGGTGGCAAGAGAATATGAGGAAGAAGCAAAAGCAGAAACTCCTGATAACCCATCAGATTTCATGAGACTTATTTACTATCACCAGAATAGCACAGGAAAGACCAAGCCCCATGATTCAATTACCTGCCCCTGGGTCCCTCCCACAACACTTGGGAATTCTGGGAGATACAATTCCTGTTGAGATTTGGTGGGGACACAGCCAAACCATATCACACATAACCAAGACACTGGATGCTACAAAGAACAACTGAAAGTCATTGTTCCCAACTTGCCTCTAAGGGAACAAATGAAATATATAGCATCTCTCTGATCATAAAGGAGAGGCTTTATTAGGCAGCCCAAAAAGACTAATACAAACATTAGGCAAATTTTGCCAAAACCTGGAACAAAACCTTTTCCTGTTTCACAGCAAGATGTTAAAGTATTTCTACAAGTAGTGAGAAATTTCAGACATAGGAATACACAATATAGAGCAGCTCAAGGCACACGGGAAAGCTTGTGAAGCTTATTGTGGAGATTAGCTTATAGATCTACACACACACACACACACACGCACACACACAGAGAGAGAGAGAGAGAGAGAGAGAGAGAGAGAGAGAAAGACAGAAAGAGAAAGAGTCTTTGCAAATGGCATTCAGCTATTTCAGAAGCAAAACAGATCCTGCCCCCAAGATACACACTACAGGACTTCTGCATAGTACCCAAGTTCTGATTTGCAGATCCTATGACATATCTCCTATGTCCTAATTTTATGCCAATTTTATAAGTATGCTTAAAATGATTATTACAAATCAGAAGGTCCACTACTGGTCTATAGGGTACCTTAATGACCCTTTGGGTAGGTCTTACACAGTATCTTTGTGAAAGCTGGGAAAGGGCCCCTTTCTCTGGGTAGATGCAGCCCTGCCCCAGGGAATGCGACCTGGTGAGCTGAGCATGGTTGGATTGACAGTTTGTCCCATCTGTGGTGAGATCACAACCTGCACAGCCCCATGGGGTCGCCCTGCGTACACCTTTCTCAACCACCTCATCAAGTCCCTCCTGCCCACACATCCCTGCCACCAGAGGCATCTGGAAATTCCACAGGTACAGTGTCATTGTAATTTAGCAGTTCCTTTCTACCATAACCCATAGAAACACAACCCTTAAAGAACAACAAATGCACTTTTCCTGACAGGTTGATGCAGATTCACAAATAATAATTTCACTCAACTGAGTAAAACTGGTGCTCTGTTTCTTGATTTTTAAAATGACACATCTATGAGGGTGATATGGTTTGGCTCTATGTCCCCATCTAAATCTCATCTTGAATTGTACTCACATAATTGAATCATGGGGGCAGTTTCCCCGCATACTATTCTTGTGGTAGTGAGTAAGTCTCACAAGGTCTGATGGTTTTATCAGGGGTTTCTGCTTTTGCTTCATCTTCACTCTGTCTTTGCCTGCTGCCATCCAGGTAAGATGTGACTTGCTCCTCCTTGCCTTCCACCATGATTGTGAGGCCTCATCAACCACGTGGAACTGTAAGTCCATTAAACCTCTTTCTTCTTTAAGTTACCCAGACTCGGGTATGTCTTTATCAGCAGCATGAAAACAGACTAATATAGAGGGAAACATTGTTTGAACATCTAAACATTATAGGTTAAAACTAAAAAGTTCCTAACGAATAGTTCTTATTTTCTTGCTGCTCTAAAGCAATTCTTTTTTTATTTTTAAAAAAGCTTGTATCTTAAAATGCATTGGGCAGGTACACATTTAATATTGCCTTAGGGCTCATTCAAAGCAAAATTTGAAAGTTTGAAGAATATTAATTGAAATGGTTTGTAATTACAAAAGTCTGAGGCTAGAAGAAATAATTTTAAAATATCTCTTGTTTTCTCTTTTCTCTAAAGCAAAAAGCAGGTAGGAGTTATTCAAAGCATTTCTGGAGGAGACAGTCTTTTACTTTCCATCACTCTACTCATTTGATGTCCTCTGACATAATTCACTTTTCAGTTTCCTCAATCAGAATTTTCCGCCACTGTGTGAACAGAAGAAGGCAGTTTGATATGCACAGTTGATAAACAGTCAGTGGGACGTTGGGATTTCACTTTCAGCAATATGCTTTTGGATGGTTTCTGTAGAAATGCACTGGAAATCAAAGCAGCTACTCCCGTGTAGGTTTCATACATTCTGCTATACAGCAAACATTTATTAAGCATTTGTAAAATGCCAAATGCAGTATTCAGCAATGTGCAGGTATTAACTCATTTATCTTTCATGAGGTATTATATTATCATCATCCCCAGTCTACAGGTTTGAGGCCTAATGAGTTTAAGCAGTTTGCTTAAAGTCACGCAGTTACGGAGTTGACATGTAAATCCCAAAAGTGTGACTTGAGAGTCCATCTGTAATCCACAAAGCTACACTAGCTTCTTTTTCCTAAACTCCCCACAAGAATTTCTTTTAAAATCTTTAATCTAATGGGAAACTTATTCCCTATTGAGCTTTTATATTAGGAACAATTATTAGCATCTAATGACTCAGATCTGGATTAACACATGGAAATATTGTCACCATTAGAATCACTACTTTCTTTCCCGCACAAATTTCTTCATATCAGAGTTTCCCCAACATTGCAACACTTCAGTTGTTACAGCCCTAAAAACAGGGAGTAAGTCACCACAACTTTCCAAAAATCCAGAAAATCATTAACACTCTGAAATAACAGAGCACAGATACTTGGAGATATAAGTTTTACAGTCAGGTGCATAGAAGCCACAACAGGAAAGGACAGTAGATGAGCTTTCTAAGAGAAAAAGTCAAGACAGGAGCACTCAAGGGTCAAGGGTCAAGGCTCAAGTCATCTGTGCAAGGTTTGCCACTTGTATGTCTACTAGTATTTACAAACTAAAACAGCTGTTGTAACCTTCAGTCTGATTTCCCTTTGGCCCTAGAATGTGAAGCAAAATTTTGCCTGGAAAATACAGGCAAAATCTATGTTTAAAAAATCACAGGGAATAGATTTTGAGTCCAGTAGGAAACCATATATGCCTTTAAGTAATTCCTTTATATTTTGTAACTATTCTATGAAGTATCTTTTAAAAGGAGAAATCCATGGAGTTTCCAGAATCATCAATGACATTTTCTTTTCCAACTTTTAACACCAGTTAAGGAAAAGTTCTCCGAATTTTTACATTCCTTTATCTGTTCCCCTTTCTCGTAAACAGTGTCGTTCGAGCCACTTATTCTAATCTCATTGCCTTGTTACTCCTGTTAAATTCTCCCAGGAAAAATATTCTTATATATGGCTGATATCTTCTACATGAGGTACAGAAATATCTGTGTTACCGAACATCATCAATGCATGAGGTTTTTCCATGTGAGTAACCTTTACAATAACTGAAGTTTCTCCCTTCAAATGTCAAAGTCATCTACTTACTGTTGTTGGAAATCGTCTTCTAAAATGCATGGACACACTTCCTTGCTTTTTAAAAAGGGAGGGCATTGGACACAATTTATTGATGACTCAAATGGCCATTATTAACATCTTTGAACCATGTGGTGATACAGTTTTACTTGATTTCGAATGTTTCTCTTTCCTGGGAGTAAAAATATCAAACCCTTCTTCAGTTATTTCCACTTACCACCACTGACAGTCTTCTCACTGCCTTTACAGATTGCGGCAAGCAAAGACACTCGAGAAGCAGACATTTAATAATGGTAAGCTTACACGTGAGTCTGCGGCGCTCTAGAATCAAGCCTGCTCCGTAAAGCAAGGAAGAGAAAACCAACGTCAGTGACAGACTGTGTGCACCCCAAACCAGTCACTGTGCTGGAGAACTGATAGCAAATCCACTACCAATCCTCACAATAACCTTGGGAGGAGGGTAACATAACTTTTAATTTACTAATAACTAAGTCTCAGAAAAGTTAAGTTCACCCAGCGAGTCAGAGAGAAGTCTGGGATTGAAACTCACATCTGTCCAGGTCCTGAGGTCATGCCTTTTCCACTCAATCCTGCATTGAAGCTGTTGGGGAGTGAGGGTGGGAGGCACTAGTGTGGGTGGGGGTACTAGGTTGAGAGGGGCTGGTGTTGTTAAAGAGCAATATTCTTCCCTGCTCTGTGTCCTCCGTTCTCTGGCATCTCCCTCCACCTCCTCCTGCAAAGGGCATGGAGGTGCTTCTCTAATTGGTGAATCTAAAAGAAGAACCTGTCTGCAGTAACCTAGCTTCTTCTTTCTTTTTCCTGAAAGTAGGTTTACCAGAGAACCTGTGTTCTCTCTGCACTACCCCTGGTTGGGGTGAGTGAAATCAGTTCTGGCTAGGGAGGGTAAATCCAGCCAATTCTGCCTTCAAGATCAGAAAGCACAGTCCCCCAGGTGTTAAGCCACACCTTCCAACCTTGTCTTTATCAGTCACTAATGAGACCCTTTGGCCTCCGACTGCTTTTCCTTTCTAATTTCTCCGCGGGTGTGGAAGTCAGGCAGACAAAGAGCAGCTACTTATTGTGCTCCTTCCTAATCAACCCAACAACCATGTTAAGTAAAATCGAAGAGAGTGACAGCAGAAAAGGACTGTAATAATGATGACCTTGCACAGTGCCTTCATTGCAAACATGAGGAAAGAGAAGCTCATTGTATTAACATACAAACAATGACTAAAAAGTGTTATTAAGGCAGAGTGCAGTGACTCATGCCTGAATCCCAGCACTATGGGGAGGCCGAGGTGAGTGGATCACCTGAAGTCAGGAGTTCAAGACTAGTCTAGCCAGAATGGTGAAACCCCATCTCTGCTAAAAACACAAAAATTCACTGGACATGGTGGCGTGTGCCTGTAGTCCCAGCAACTCGGGAGGCTGAGGCAGGAGAAAAACAAAAAAAAAGAATGTTATTAGCAAAGTGAAAAAAACTCTTAGGTAATTGCCATTTCCATTTATAGCAATAAAATCCTAGCATGTATAAAGCATTTTCATGACGGTAGCATATATTGAGACTTCCGTACATGACAGCGATTAATTTTACTATATTATCATTATTAGTATTGTTTGAGACAGGGTCTCACTCTATTG
This sequence comes from Cacajao melanocephalus, assembly GCA_963573385.1. NCBI lineage: Eukaryota > Metazoa > Chordata > Mammalia > Primates > Pitheciidae > Cacajao > Cacajao melanocephalus. Next base: position 22,356 of record CAUYLG010037909.1, read on the forward strand.
CCCGGGCTGGAGTACAGTGGCACAATCGTGGCTCACTGCATCCCCTGCCTCCCGTGTTTAGGCAATGCCTCAGCCTCCTGAGTAGCTGAAACTACAGGCATGTGTCACCACACCCAGCTAATGTTTAGCATTGTTGTTAGAGATAGGGTTTCATTATGTTGGTCAGGTTGGTCTTGAACTCTTGGCCTCAACTGAGGCCACCCGCTTCAGCCTCCCAAAGTGCTGAGATGATAGGCATGAGCCAACCGTGCCTGGCCAATTTTACTATTTTATTTTTGTTTTTGAGGCAGGGTCTCACTCTGTTGCCCAGGCTGGAGTGCAGTGGTGCCATCTCAGCTCACAGCAGCCTTGACCTCCTGGGCTCAAGCAATCCTCCCACCTCAGCCTCCCGAGTAGCTGGGACTACAGGCTAATTTTTGCATTTTTTGTAGAGACTTTGTTTCGCCGTGCTGCCTAGGCTGGTCTCAAACTCCTGAGCACAAATGATTCCCTCCGCCTCAACCTCCCAAAGTGCTGCAACTACAGATGTGTGCCACTGTGCCTGGCCTAATTTTCGTATTATAGTACCAGATAGTATCTGAACCATGAAAGCATCAACCCATTACATTATTTCCATAATGTGGTGAGCATCTGTTCTCATCCCACATTATTGATCTGACCTCCTAAGTGTCCCCATTCTTTCCCCTTGAATTTGTACATACTTACTGTGAAAGGGTGCAAAAAATTTTTTCTGGTGAGGGACAGTGGCTCACACCTGTAATCCTGGCTTGGGAGGCCAGGGCAGGTGAATCACTTGCACTCAGGAGTTCAAGACCAGCCTGGGCAACAGCGCAAAACCCCATCTCTACAAAAACAGAAAAATTAGCCAGACATGGTAGTGCACATCTGTAGTCCCAGCTAGTTGGGAGGCTAAGGATGGAAGATCACTTGAACCTGGGAAGCAGAGGTTGCAGTGGGCTGAGATCACACCACTACACTCCAGCCCGGATGACAGCATGACCCTGTCTCAAAATAATAATAAGAAGAAGAAAATAAAAATAAAAATTTTCTTACTACATATTCTTTGCACCTTCTCTGATCAAGAGGTTCAGACTATCTCCCAACTCCTTGAGGTTGAGTGTGGCCATGAGACTAAGATTTGCTTTGACCATTGAGACATTAGGAAATATGATGCAAGCAGAGGTTTGAAAAGCATTTGTGCAAAAGAGCTTGCTATTGGGTACCTTCATTCCACTAAATGATGAATCCTGGACTAGCCTGCAGGAAGACGATGCCCAGCTGAGCAGTACTCGAGGCTGAGCACAGCCCCCAGCTAACCCACCAAAAGACTGAACATGAAGGAGCCCAGGAGAGCCCAATAGAAGACTGCTCAGCCAATCAACAGGATTGTGAGAAATAATACATCATTGTGTTTGAAGTCACTAAAATGGGTAGCAGTTTCTTATGCAGCATAAGCTAACCAACACACAAATTTGTACCTAGAAGTGGCATGCTGCCAGAACAGAAACCTCAAACATTCCACAATGGCTTTGGCACCAAACAGCAGGTGAAGAGCAGTGATGTAACTGCCAAGGAAAACTGGAAAGATGGCATGCAGACTGTTAGAGGAGACTGGAAGTGGTGAGAGCAGTCAAGGGAAAAGGCAACCCATGTCACAAGGAGCCAAACACTTGGCAACACTGCTGCCTGTGGCAGCTCCAAAGACTGAAAATGTCAGTATGAATTTTGCATCTCGCTGCAAAGATCTCCAGACAATGTTGAAAGTGTTTGAGTGTGTTTATAACAACATAGAATTTCTACAAGATAGAGACAAACTAAAAATTGAATTATCTAGTTTGAAAGCATTATTTAGAGAAAATAGAAACCAGAACTCACAAGATAGGAAAATAAAACCTTTTTACCTCTCCCATCTCCTCAACTGGAAGAAGCAATTCTAAGAAGGAAATGGCCTCAGAGTGAAGACCTTGGTAAAACTGAATAAGGTGCTTCATAGACCTTCTCAGCTAGATAAAGTGAGCCTAAGACTCTAAGCATATTGTCTCAAAGCAGCCTGACCCTCAGCCTGAAGTAGACAGAGGTCTACCATGAAAACAATTATGAATGTAGGTTTTAGGGGCATGGAGCCTAATTAGATTCTTTGGAAATCCACAAAGTTTTTAAGAGAGTTTTACTGAAAAGCACATGCACAACCTTGGCCTAAAAATACAGAGACTTTTCAAAGGAAAAGAGCCCTCTGGGTGCCCAACTTTTTATGATCAGGATCTAGGCCAATGAAGTTATTTAGCAGCAAAAATAAGCCATTTGTTATGGGAAAAGAAGAGAGTTTCAGAGGGTAGAGCCAAGAACAGTAGAGAATTATAAACCAGGAAACCACTTCTGAAAAGCAGAGCTGGGTTCTAATCAAGGAACATGGCCCAGCTCAGGAACAGGGGCACTGGTAACATGTGCTTGAACAGAACTGCTATGGACCAGTGATTGTCCTGTGTATCCTGCTCATGGTTCTTTTTTTTTTTTTAACAGGGTGTCTACTTTCGTTATCCTTTTCCTATCTTGTCATTATATGTTAGACGTGTATGGGAAAGACAGCCTGTTCATCGTCTTGGGATCAACAAAATCAGCATAAGAAGAGCTATCTCTGAATAGTTTGAACTGTATCTAGATCTCATACAGATCAGGCATAAATCTCTAGACTTCGAGGCTAATACTATAATCTGATGAGACTTCAGAGAATCCTGGGATGGGAGTGATTATACTTTTCTTGCAAGAGAAATGTAAATAATTTTTGTCAGAGACAGACTATACCTGATCACAACAAATGACAACAAATTCTTAGCAGCACCTCCCATCAAGAAGTGGTGTCAGTTTCTCTACTCTTTGAATCGGTTTCTCCACCCTTGGCCATGAGACTTGCTTTGACCAAGAGGATGGTAAGAAACATAGAGCAAGCAGAGGCTTCAATAGCACTAGCACCTTGGGGCTTGCCTGCTCTGGGAACACTGAAACCATTATGTGAGAAAGCTCAGGCTAGCCTCCTGGAGGATGAGGACCACACGGAGAGTTAGGCCAGCCCCCAGCTGACCCACCTCAACTGAGCCCAGGTGAGATCTGTGGAAGAACCACCAGTGCTCACTATCTGCCAGAGACCATTGTGATAGGTTTACATGGATTATCTCATTTAATCCTTGAACCCATGAGAAATAGCAAATTGTTATTTGAGGGTGGCTTGTTATACTGACAAAGCTACCTGATATACCTCTCTTTAGGTTTCTCCATGCTCCTTAAGGTATAGTCTTCTTTAAAGAAGACTTGGGGGCTGTTGTGAATCATGGATAAATTATAATTCCTGGAAAGTAAATTCTCATGCATTTAAAACAAGTTTACTGCTATGATTTTAAAACACAAACATAAGCAACATGAAACAAATAGCTGTCCTTATGAAGTACTACACCTATGCAATAATTGTGACCTAAGCTATATATTAATATCTTGATTTTAATTCAGTAGACCTTTGTGATATTCTACGCAAAAGTTAATATAAAGCATACACAATTTTAAAAAGCACATGTTTCTTAACATGTCAGAAGATAGCACTTCTTTTTTTTTTTTTTTAAGACCGTGGTCATAATCATGGTGAGAAGAAAAAAACCATGCTAAAAAAAAAAAAGACTATTTCACACACACACAACTTCCACACAAAGACTCTGCAAAAGTTGTTCGATAATACAGTGTACTAAATAGGAGTTCTTGAGCAGCAGGGTCAGGAAAGTACAGAGATACTTGGCAGTTTTAACCTTGGCTGAGTTTCAGTCTGATAAGAGGTTTTGAGAACTTGAAGAGCCAGTGTTTAAATGGAAGTGGATAGTCTGAAGTGTATCACAAGTCTATCATTCAGCTCACCAAAACAGTATGTAGGCACAGGGCAACTTCCCGAATAACACAACTCCACTGCCACATCCAAAGTTTCCTTCATTGTCAAAGCCTGGACCAGGGAAGTTTTTTGCTGCCATGCTAAAAAGGGCAAAAATTAGTGGGATGTGAACTTGGCTTCTAAGGAATTTCAGAAGTTGATTATGGCCTTACTAACCCTTCAAAATGTTAAGGGCAATCAGGATACTTCTTTTCAGATCTGTAGGATCCACTTAGAATTCCATATCTGTGGGGATCGCTCCCGTTCACGGTGCTTAGCTGTACCGTGGCCATTTTGAGCTTGAGCCCATACACGTTTCACCTCTCCCTGGAGGCTGTTGAGCTGAGGGAAAGAGGGGAGTGTTGATGCATGACTTCTGCAGAATACTGTTTGTTATTGAAATTTGGAGCAGAACGCTGAGCTCCAGCATAGCGGTTTCATGAGACATTGTGTGGTTTTACTAGACACTGTGTGTTATCTCAATTTCTGTTTTTGCAAAAGATTTATGGCTCTGTTGACCTTGAGTGGGGACCCCAAGTGAGTCAAGCTGTGCTACATGTTCCCTTCTTTGTTTTTAAATAACAATGTCACAATGTAGCTATTGATATCTGTTACTGCTTTTACTGTTCAGTTCTCATGCCATTGATTTCTGTTCCTGCTTTTACTGTTTAATGTTACAATGCAGCTTACGTCATCAAGGAAGAACTAAAAGATATATAATCAGACTCATGCACACAATAAACTTGC
>CAUYLG010037910.1:0-20056 GCA_963573385.1 Cacajao melanocephalus
GTGAACAAAATAACACTGTTTAATAAAGATAGGATGGTATTGATAATTTTTCCTTTTGTCTCAGGATCTGATGTGTGGCTTCCTATGGCATTGTTACAGATCATGTTAGTATTAAAAATTTTGCTATTTTGTTCATCCATGATGTTTTGCACTGATTCTGATTCTTTAAAATATTGTATTCACATAGTGTCTTGATTACTGTTTCTGCACTACCTTAATTTTTGTACCTGAGGGCAGGGCTTCAACTTGCTTTGCCCTCATCTTGCTCTCTCCCCCTTCAACTCCTTTGTTTTTCCTCTGGAAATTTTTTCTTGTCCATCACCCCTTCACTACGTCTGAAGTGGACACAGGAGAGGATATCCTTCCCGGTGACCAAACCACATTCTGTTAGTGCAAGTTCAAAGGTCTATAGGTGCATTAGGTGTGTAGCAACACCAGGCTTTGGTCAGCTAGGTTTCCCATTCATTCAGCAATATAATTTCCTAAAAATCCTAGTCAGTTTCTGGTCTATTAATTTCTAATCAATTCTATAGGACAGTAATAACAGCCAATGGTCTCATCCAAGGTACTTCTTAAGGATAAAGATTTCAATCTTTTATTTTCTGTCCTCTAAGTGCTCACTAGGACTTTTTTTTTTTTGAAGGTAGCTGAGGACATTAAAGAATAGATTCAGAGGGGAAGAAAAGATCCTAAGTCTAATTTGTGCCTCTGTGCCCCCTCCCATTGTCTAGCAGAGAACACTTACTGGGAAGTGCTTGAGCAAAGCCTAGGCTATAGGCTTATCTCCAGCTAAGGCTGCTTCAGAATAGAGAAGCTATCAACTTTCCAACCCTGTAGGGTTCCAACTATCTAGACCCTTCCCCACTCCACGCCCCCAAAATAAGAAAAAGGAAAAAAAAAACGGTGTCTATGCAAAAGGATCTGAATTTCCTTCCATCTCTACTTTTAAGTAGGTTGACTCTAGCTGGAATTCTGCTCATCCTTACAGGACTTTGCTAAAAATGACAAGAAGCAGTCAACAATACCCTGCACTAATATTCTGAATAAAATTCAACACATTCCTCAAGTGGACTCAGTTAGCCTGGGTTCTTATGTCCAAGTTATCACAGGAGATATTGTGATAGGCAGAATAATAACCCCCAACCCCCTCACCTAAAGATGTCCATGCCCTAATCTCCAGAACCTGTGAATACATACATTACATGGCAAAGAAGAATTAAAGTAGCAGATGCAATTAAGGTAAATAATCAGCTGACTACAAGATCATATAGTTGACTTTATTCTGGACTATCTAAGTGGCTTCATCAACATCACATTGGTTCTTAAAGGCAGATGAAAGAGGCAAAAGAAGTGGTCAAAGCAATTTGATGTGAGAAGGATTTGACCTGCTATTGCTGGCTTTGCAGATGGAGGAAGGGGCCATGATCCAAGAAATGCAGGCAGCCCTAGAAGCTGGAAAAAAGGAAGGAAACGAGTCTCCCCTAGAGCCTGCTGAACAGAGCATAGCCAGATGACAACTTAATTTTTAGTCTTGTAAGATCTATTTAGGGTTTCTGACCTCCAAAACTGTAAGGTAATAAATTTCTGTTGGTTTAACCCATTTTAGTTGTGGTAGTTTTATAGAGCAGCCATAGGAGATGAAAGCAGCGTTTTTATCAAATGTTTTGCAATTCAGTTTTTAGTGTGAATTTCTTCTGTCCTTGCCACTGACTGCATAACCATTAAGCCAATGTCATATACGTTCAGTTGTGTTATGCCATTATCCCACTATAAGTACCAGATTCTATTCATTAGTACATTGTTTCATAGCTCTGACAAGACCCAAAATAACTTTGGTTTAAGCAAGATAGAACATGGTTTCTATTTTACATAAATCTGAAGAGAAGCAGACCAGGGCTGTTCCAAGGGTTGGTAATTCAGACCTCTCTCTTGTTCCTCTGACATCCCTAGGTATTGCTTCCATCCACATGGCTGGAGAAGATTCGTCATCATATTTTAGTTACTGGGATGAAGAAGTGAGAAGTGAAGGGCACACACCTTCCCTTTAGGGCCATAACTTGGAAATTGCACACATCACACTTGCATTCCATTGGCCTGAAATTAGTCACATGCCATATTTAGCTGTAAGGGAAGATAGCATGTGTAATTTTTAATTTGGTGGCCATATGCTGAACTCAAGTTTGAAGACCCTATTACTAAAAGGAGGGGAATGGAAATATGAATTCCTGCTACATACAGGAAGTGACATATCATTGTACAAAGAGAAAATTTATTTTAATTTGCACTCAAATGAGAAAAATGCTTATCCCAACAAACTGACTTTAAAATTCTTCCCATGGACACTGGAGTAAAATGGGGTCGCCACAGAATCAGCATTCTCGCAACATTGTTTTAGGTATATAAAGAATGTTCAAGTAAGAGACTGAGGGTTGCAATGGTGCATTTTGGCAAGGAAGTGTTGAAATCAAGCAAAACCCTCATGTAAGGCTAAGATTTAGTGGAAACCTTTTACACTAGGAAGTGGACATCCCAGAGTAGATTTGGGGATAGGAGAACAATGTGGAAAATATGAAGGAAGCTCCAGATAAGACCAGCGTAGAGGCTCTTTTCTTAGCCATTATAGTCAAGAGTTACCATCAGCTCTCCTGGTGAGGAGAAACCAGATTGTTGCCAGAATCTATTGTGTATTGTTTTTAGATTGACATTTAAATATGGAGATTAAATTGCAGATGGTTCTCATTCCGAAGTATAGATTTTTTTCATTTTCAACAAATCCTGTGGTCATCTTTATTAAAATGTTGAGTGAAATACCCATGTGGGTGTTTTCACACATAGATACTTGGAGGAATTAGATCATATAGTTAGAGACCAGATTCAGGTTGCTCTGAGAGGGAAAACCCAAGTAGGTATCTCTATTCTAGAATTCTAACCAAATGTGTTACTTGGGGAGCTTAACCTTTCTAATCGTTAAACAGTATTGAAGTGTCCTGGCAGTTTAGGTCACTGTGCTTTTTCACCCACTGAAGTTCTGACATTTGTGCTAAATATCATTGGTTATTTGCTCACTGTCCTATGAAATATCAACAATTCAAAAACATCTCAATGTCTGAAAATTTCGAACTTTAGTGATACTCTTGGCTGATGCCCTTATGCTTTAGCTGAGGTAGAAAACTGGCACTCAGAGAATAAACGAGTTTTTATGCTAAATGGTTGGTTACTGACAGTGTCACATTTGGAGTTTCAGCCCTGATTCCTACTCCACTATTCTGCGTGTTATGCTTTTCTGTTTGATTTTCCCCTTATTTCAATTTTTTAATCACCCAAATAATACATGTGTTTATTATTTTTTTAAATATTACATTACAGATAAAGTAATATATCTCTACTATATCCACTACTACTAATTTGCACTACTAATTTTAGTTCTTTACTCCTGTCATCAAGAATAATCCCTTATGAGTGGTATCTGTGCCCTTTAATATCCATGTTTGTGTGTGCTTTTCATGGAACACATATAGTATTACTTGTAGGTTTTTCTTTACTACGTAAATGGGATCATACTATACATATTCTGCAATTTGCTTTTACTCTACATGATTGTATGATATTTACATATTGATACACACATTCAAATCTTTCCTTTCAATTAGTACATGATATTTCATAATCCAAATAGACCACATCTTATTCTTTGTTGTATTTAGTCATTTCTCTTTTGATACACATTTGATTTGCTTACAATATTCATTTTAAAGCTAATTGCATTTATGCGTTCAACATTCAGTATTTTTTTTTAATCACCCAAAAACAAAAAAAGCCTCAAAGGTCATATAGCCTGTTATTTGGAATTATGGCCTGTGGAAGATAAATATTTAGATTTCAATTATTTAATTTTACATTAAAAAGATTAGGAGTCTTAGAGTCATAGATTAGTAGAATTAAAATAAATATCAGCAATCCTCAAGTTTACCTTTTCTCTTTCAAGGAATTGATGTAAAGAATTTAATGATTTAACATGCAAATTACAAAATGACAATTGATGGTTTGTGCTCTTTATCCATCTCTGTTACGTGGACCACCTTCCTTGCCATCTTTCATGTTAGAATTCCTTGAACCATCCTTAGCTTCTTCCTTCCCCCAGCCTGCCCTCCTTGTTTTATTTATGGCACTCCTGAGAACTCTTCAGAGACTCATATATATTCTAAATTTCTCTCTTCCACCCTGGTCCACTCAGAACGACTACTCTATGATGTAAACCATTAATCTATAACATAAGCTCTATAATGGTAAAAAACAACTTCCATTTCACTTGCCCATGACAGATAAGACTACAATGGCACTGTTTTCTCTTCAAATGTCACCTCAGAATTATCAATATAGCCTCAGGGTCTTTCTCCATACTGCCCTATAAGAACTTAATTAAACAAGTGAGATGAGACCTATTTGTCACGATTAGTGTAAAACTGGCTGTTTCTAGGTCATACACTCACGGTTCACTACAGATGGTGGTTTGTATGCATCACTTAGTTATTACAGTTGCTTCACTTTTATCATCTGGCATCTCCTGCCTCGTGTACTCAACCCATCCCCAGGACCCAGTTCAATTCCTTTCTTTCCCTGAAGGCTGCCCCACCTATTCCTGTCCGTAGTGCCTTCTTTTCTCTTCATTCCTGTGGTACTTACCTTACATTGCTGTATAAATAACTCACACCTCTCGCTTTTCTCCCAGATGCTCAAAAAAAAGGCCATGACCTTCATATTCCCTCTCTTCTGCACATCTACCATGGTACTGAGAACCTAACATAATCCCGTGTCTCATTGTGTGAATGAATGACTGTTGGGTAGAAAAGGTACTAAGGAAATATAAAGCCTTACCTATAGAATATTTGCAAAAAACTGAGATGTTACTTTGTCAACAATAGTACCAGAATCTGGCGAATAACTTGGTATTTTGAAAAATGCACTATTTTAAATAATTTCTTTTCTTTGAAATAAATGTAATATTTGTTCCTTACAGACTTTTTGGAAAATAAATGAAAATATAAATGATTTGTATTTATTTTTATTTTAAGTTCTGGTATACATATGCAGATCATGCAGGATTGTTACATAGGTATACAAATGCCATGGTGGTTTGCTGCATCTACATTAGGTGTTTCTCCTAATGCTATCCTTCCCCAATCCCCCAACCCACTGCTATCCCTCCCTTAGCACCCCCATACCCCCCAACAGGCCCTGGTGTGTGATGTTCCCCTCCCTGTGTTCATGTGTTCTCATTGTTCAACACTCACTTATGAGTGAGAACATGCGGTGTTTGGTTTTCTGTTCTTGTGTCAGTTTGCTGAGAATGATGTTTTCTAGCTTCATCCATGTCCCTGCAAAGGACATGAAGTCATTTTTTATAGTTACATAGTATTCCATGGTGTATATGTGCCACATTTTCTTTATCCAGTTTATCATTGATGGACATTTGGGTTAGTTCCAAGTCTTTGCTATTGTAAACAGTGCCATAGTGAACATACATGTCCATGTATCTTTATAGTAGAATGATTTATAATCCTTTGGGTATATACCCAGTAATAGGATTGCTGGGTCAAATGGTATTTCTAGTTCTAGATCCTTGATGAATCACCACGCTGTCTTCCACAATGATCGAACTAATTTACACTCCCTCCAACAGTGTAAAAGCATTCCTATTTCTCCACAGCCTCTCCAGCATCTGTTGTCTCCAGGTTTTTTAATGATCACCATTCTAACTGGTATGAGATGGTATCTCAATGTGGTTTTGATTTGCATTTCTGTAATGACCAGTGATGATGAGCTTTTTTTTCATATGTTTGATTTATAATTCCAGCACTCAGAGATAACTTCTAAGGGTATTCAGTATTTTCATTTTCCCCCCAAGTTATTCATCTCTGTTTATTTGCTTATTTGTAGAATAATCCAGAAGCATCAGAAAATACAGTTTTATTTCTTGCTTTTTGTAATTAATATCACATTTTCTTCATTTAATGATCCATAAAAAGGCTTTTTAATGGCTATATAATATTCTTTTGCTTGAACTGTTTCATAATTTCTCCAGTCACCTATAGTGGAACATTTAGGTATTTCCAGTTTTCACTACTGCAAATAAATCTGCTAAAAATTATTGAGTATTTACAATGGGCCTGGCATTCTGCTGAGTCCTTTATATTCAGCGACCATTAAATATTCACAACAGTCCTTTGGAGAAGGTGCTCTGATTATGCCCATTTTTCAGATGAACAAACTGACCATAAAGATTGGGTCCCTCATCCAAGCTCATGGCTGTTAAGTGATAAAGCCAGAATTCTCACACAGATTTGACTTGGGAATCTGCGCTAATTAGTATGCATGCAATCATGAGAAATTCTTTTAATGCAGATTCTTTGTCTGCATCTCTAACACTTTCCAAAGGAAAAAAAAAGTAACAGTATAATTACTGAATTAAAGGGCATTAAGAAACTTTCTATTATCAAATTGCTATTTTCCAAAAGATTATGTTGATTTATACTCAGTGTTTGCAGTATAGGAGCCTACTCCCTTTCCCTGAGACAGACATCCTTAGTTGGTCATACATGTCAATTTATAACCTTTTATTCTAGCTGTAGCACTTTAGCATCTATCACATTCTATTTGTCTATTTATATTTTGGTATGATTTGTTACACTATGAACTCTTTGGGAGCAAGACTGAGTCTCATATTTCTTTTAATTAGCAATACCTACCACTGTGCTAGAAATACAGTAAACTCTCAGCATGACCTCTGTTTTGTGTTTTGTATTAATTTAATTTAAAGTTCCGGTATACATGTGTAGGATATGCAGATCTGTTACATAGGTAAACATGTGCCAAGGTGGTTTGCTGCGCCTATCAACCCATCACCTAGGTATTAAGCCCAGCATACATTAGCTATTTATCCTCATGACAGCCCCCACCTTTCTGGTTCTAGGTCTTTGATGAATTGCCATACTGTCTTCCACAATGGTTGAACAAATTTACATTCCCACCAACAGGGTAAAAGCATTTTTGTTTCTCCATAGCCTTGCCAGCATCAGTTGTTTCTTGACTTTAATAGTGGCCATTCTGACTGATGCGAAATATTATCTCATTGTGGTTTTCATTTGCTTTTCTCTAATGATCAGTGATGTTGAGCTCTTTTTCATACGTTTGTTGACCACATATTTGTGTGTCTTATTTTAAAAATATCTGTTCATATAATTTGCCCACTTTTTAATGGGGTTTTTTTTTTCTTGTAAATTTGTTTAAGTTCCTTATAGATTCTGGATATTAGACCTTTGTCAGATGGATGGATTGCAAAAATTTTCACTCATTCTATAGGTTGTCTATTTACTTCGATGATAGTTTCTTTTGCTGTACAGAAACTCCTTAGTTTAATTCAATCCCATTTGTCAATTTTTGCTTTTGTTGCAATTGCTTTTCATGTTTTTGTCGTGAAATCTTTGCCCATGCCTATATCCTGAATGGTTTTGCCTAGATTTTCTTCTAGGGTTTTTAAAATTTTGGGTTTCACATTTAAGTCTTTAATCCATCTTGAGTTAATTTTTATATAAGGTGTAAGGAAGGGGTACAATTTCAAATTTTCTGCATATGGCTAGCCAGTTTTCCAAGCACTGTTTATTAAATAGGGAATCCCTTCCCATTGCCCATTTTTGTCACATTTGTTGACAATCAGATGGTCGTAGATGTGAAGTCTTATTTCTGAGGACTCTATTCTGTTCCATTGGTCTGTGTGTCTGTTTTTGTACCAGTACCATGCTGTTTTGGTTACTGTAGCCTTGTATTATGGTTTGAAGTCAGGTAGCATGATACCACCAGCTTTGTTCTTTTTACTTAGGACTGTTTTGGCTATATGGGCTCCTTTTTTCTTCCATATGAATTTTAAAGTAGTTTTTTTCTAATTCTGTGAATAATGTTGATATGGTTTGGCTGTGTCCCGACCAAAATCTCATCTTGAATTGTAACTCTCACAATTCCCATGTGTTGTGAGAGGGAGCTGGTGGGAGGTGATTGAATTATTGGGACAGGTCTTTCCTGTACAGTTTTGTGATAGTGAATAAGTTTCTTGAGATCTGATGGTTTTAAAAACGCATGTTTCCATGCACAAGCTCTCCTTTTGTCTGCCACCATATGAGACATGCCTTTCACCTTCTACCATGATTATGAGGCATCCCCAGCAATGTAGAACTGTGATTCCAGTAAATCCCTTTCTTTTGTACATTGCCCCGTCTTGGGTGTGTCTTTATCAGCAGCATGAAACAAATGAATACAGTGAATTGGTACCAGTAGAGTATGGTGTAGCTGAAAAGATACCCCAAAATATAGAAGCAACTTTGGAGCTGGGTAACGGAAAGAGGTTGCAACAGTTTGAAAGCCTCAGAGAAAGAAAGGAAAATGTAGGAAAGTTTGGAACTCTCTAGAGACTTGTTGAATGGCTTTGACCAAAATTCTGATAATCACATGAACAATAAAATCCGGGCTGAAGTGGTCTCAGATGGAAATGAAGAACTTGTTGGAAACTGGAGCTAAGGTGGCTCTTGTTATGTTTTAGCAAAGAGACCAGCGGCATTTTACCCTGTCCTAGAGATTTGTGAACTCTGAACTTGAGAGAGATGATTTGGGGTACCTGGTGGAAGAAATTTCGAAGCAGCTAAGCATTCAAGATGTGACTTGGGTGCTGTTAAAGGCATTCGGTTTTATAATAGAAGCAGAGCATAAAAGTTCTGAAAATTTGCAGTCTAACATGCGATAGAAAAGACAATTCTATCTTCTTAGGAGAAATTCAAACCAGCTGCAGAAATTTGCATAAGTAATGAGGATCCAAATGTGAATCCCAAGACAATGGGGAAAATCTCTCCAGGGCATATCAGAGGTCTTCACAGCAGCCCTTCCCATGCTAGCCAGGAGGCATAGGAGGAAAACATGGTTTTGGGGCCAGGCCTAGGGTCCCCATGCTGTTTGTAGCCTAGAGACTTGGTGCCTGCATCCCAGCCACTCCATCCATGACTAAAAGGGACCAACATAGAGCTTGGGCTGTGGCTTCAGAAGGTGCAAGCCCCAAGCCTTGGCAGCTTCTACATGGTGTTGAGCCTTCAAGTGCACAGAAGTCAAGAATTGGGGTTTGAGAAACCTCTGCCTAGATTTCAGAGGATGCATAGGAATGCCTGGATGTCCAGGAATAAGTTTGCTATGGGGAAAGGGCCCTCATGGAGAACCTCTGCTAGGGCAATGTGGAAGGGAAATGTGGGGTTGTAGCCCCCATGCAGAGTCCCTACTGGAGCACCACTAGTGGAGCTGTGAGAAGAGGGCTGTTGTCCTCCAGACCCCAGAATGGTAGACCCACTGACAGCTTGCACTGTGCACCTGGGAAAGCCACAGACACTGCCAACCCATGAAAGCATTCAGGGAGGAGGCTATACCCTGAAAAGCCACAGGGGCAGAACTGCCCAAAACCATGGGAACCCACTTCTTGCATCAGCATGATCCAGATATAAGGCATGGATCCAAAGGGGATCATTTTGGAGCTTTAAGATTTGACTGCCCTGCTGGGTTTCAAACTTGCATGGGGCCTGTAACCATTATTTTGGCTAATTTCTTCCACTTGGAATGGCTGTATTTACCCGATGCCTATATCCCCATTGTATCTAGGAAGTAACTAACTTGCTTTTGATTTTACAGGCTCATAAGTGGAAGGGACTTGCCTTGTCCCAGGTAAGAATATGGACTGTGGACTTTTGAGTTAATGCTGATATGAGTTAAGACCTTGAAGAACTGTTGAGAAGGCATGATTGGTTTGGAAATGTGAGGACATGAGATTTGGGAGGGGCCAGAGGTGAAATGATACAGTTTGGCTGTGTCCCCATCGAAATCTCATCTCGAACTATAACTTTTACAATTCCCATGTGTTTGTCAGCAGCATGAAAATAAACTAATAAAAATGTCAATGGTAGTTTAATAGAAATAGCATTGAATCTATAAATTATTTTGGCAGTATGGTTATTTTAATGATATTGATACTTTCCACCAATGAGCATGGAATGTTTTTCAATTTGTTTGTGTCATCTCCGATTTCTTTGAGCAGTGGTTTATAGTTCTTCTTGTAGAGATCTTTAACATCTCTTGTTAGCTGTATTCCTAGGTGTTCTATTCTCCTATGTAGCAATTGTCAATGAGAGGTCATTCATGATTTGGCTCTCTGCATGTCTATTGTTGGTGTATAGGAATGCTTGTGATTTTTGCACATTGATTTTGTATCCTGAGACTTTGCTGAAGTTGCTTATCAACTTAAGAAGCTTTTGGGCTGAGATAATGAGGTTTTCTAGGTATAGGATCATGTCATCTGCAAACAGAGACAGTTTGACCTCCTGTATCCCTATTTGAATACCTTTATTTCTTTCCCTTGTCTGATTGCCCTGGCCAGAACTTCCAAAGCTATGTTGAATAGTAGTGCTAAGAGAGGGTATCCTTGTCTTGTGCTGGTTTTTAAGAGGAATGCTTCCAGCTTTTTCCTGTTCAGTATAATATTGGCTATGCATTTGTCATAAATGGCTTTTATTATTTTAAGATATGTTCCAATAACACCTAGTTTGTTGAGAGTTTTTAACATGAACGGATGTTGAATTTTATTATAGGCCTTTTCTGTGTCTATTGAGATAATCATGTGGTTTTTGTTTTTACTTCTGTTTATGTGATAAGTTACATTTATTCATTTCCGTATGTTGAACCAGCTTTGCATCCTGGGGATAAAGCCAACTTGATTGTAGTGGATGAACTTTTTGATGTGCTGCTGGATTCCATTTGCCAGTATTATACTGAGGATTTTTGCATTAATGTTTATCAGGGATATTGGTTTGAAGTTTTCTTTTTTTGTTGTTGTATCTCTACCATGATTTTGTATCAGGATGTTGCTGGCCTCATAAAATGAGTTATGGAGAAGTTCCTCTTTTTCAATTGTTTGGAATAGTTTCAGAAGAAATGGCACCAGCTCCTCTTTGGACCTCTGGTAGAATTCAACTGTGAATCTATCCAGTCCTGGGCATTTTTTGATTGGTAGGCTATTAATTACTGCCTCTATTTCAGAACTCATTATTGGTCTATTCAGGGATTCAGCTTCTTTCTGATTTAGTCTTGGGAGGGTGTATGTGTCCAGGAATTTATCCATTTCCTCTAGATTTTCTAGATTGTTTGCATAGAGGTGTTTATAGTATTCTATGATAGTTGCTTGTATTTCTTTGGGGTTAAGTGGTGATATCCCCTTTATCAGTTTTTATTATGTCTATTTGATTCTTCTTTCTTTTCTTCTTTATTAGTCTAGCTACTGGTCTATCTATTTTATTTTTTCAAAAAAACAGCTCCTAGGTTCACTGATTAAAGGGGTTTTTTTCTGACTGTAACTCCTTTTATTCCACTCTGATCTTGGTTATTTCTTGTTTTCTGCTAGCTTTGGGCTTTGTTTGCTCTTGGTTCTCCAGTTCTTTTAGCTGTGATGTTAGGGTGTCCATTTGAGGTCTTTTTAGCTTTTTGATGTATATAGTGCTATAAATTTCCCTCTTAACACTGCTTTAGCTGCATCCCAGAGATTCTGTTGGTTGTCTCTTTGTTTCTCATTGGCTTCAAAGAACTTCTTGATTTCGGCCTTAATTTTTCTGTTCAATTTTCATGTAATTGTGTGGCTTTGAGTGAGTTTCTTACTCTTGAGTTCTAATTTGATTGCACTGTGGTCTGAGAGACTGTTGTGATTTCAGTTCTTTGCATTTGTTGAGGAGTGATTTACTTCCAAATATTTTACCAGTTTTAGAGCAAGTGCCATGTAGTGCTGAGAAAAATGTATATTTTGTTGTTTTGGGTGAAGAGTTCTGTAGATATCTGGTTCACTTGACCCAGAGCTGAGTTCAAGTCCAGAATATCTTTGTTAATTTTCAGTCTCACTGATCTGTTTAATATCGACAGGAGGTGTTAAAGTCTCCTACCATTATTGTGTGGGAGTCTAAGTCTCTTTGCAGGCCTCTAAGAACTTGTTTTATGAATCTACATGCTCTTGTATTGTGTGCATACATATTTAGGATAGTTAGCTCTTCTTGTTGAATTGACCCCTTTACCATTATGTAATGCCCTTCCTTGTCATTTTTGATCTTTGTTGGTTTAAAATCTGTTTTTTCAGAGACTAGGATTGCAACCCCTGCTTTTTTCTGTTTTCCATTTGCTTGGTAGATTTTTCTCCATCCTTTTATTTTGAGTCCAGTCTTTACATGTGAGATTGGTCTCTTGAATACAGTATGCCGATGGATCTTGACTCTTTATCCAGCTTGTCATTCTGTGTCTTTTATGTGGGGCATTTAGCCCATTTACATTTAAGGCTAATATTGTTATGTGTGAATTTGATTTTGTCATCATGATGCTAGCTGGTTATTTTGCAGACTTGTTGATATAGTTGCTTCATAGTATCATTGGTCTTTGTAGTTCAGTGTGTTTTTGCATTGGCTGGTAATGGCTTTTCCTTTCCATATTTAGTGTTTCCTTCAGGAGCTCTTGCAAGGCAGACCTGGTGGTAATAAATTTCCTCAGCATTTGCTTATCTGAAAACTTTTTCTTTCTCCTTCACTTTTGAGGCTTAGTTTGGCCAGCTATAAAATTCTGGTTTGAAATTTTTTTTTTTTTAGGAATGTTGAATATTGGCCCCCAATCTCTTCTGGCTTGTAGAGTTTCTGCTGAGAAGTCTGTTGTTAGTCTTATGGACTTCCCTTTGTAGGTGACCTGTCCTTTCTCTCTGGCTGCCCTTAACATTTTTTCCTTCATTTTGACCTTGGAGAATCTGATGATTAGGTGTCTGGGGTTGATCTTCTCATGGAGTATCTTACTGGGGTTCTCTGGATTTCCTCAATTTGAATCTTGGCCTGTCTTCTTGGGTTGGGAAAGTTCTCCTGGATGATATCCTGAAGTATGTTTTCCAATTTGGTTCCATTCTCCCTGTCTCTTTCAGGTGCTCAAATCAGTTTAGGTTCAGTCTTTTTACATAATGCAATAGTTCTTGGAGGTTTTTTAAATTCCTTTTTATTCTTTTTCTCTCTAATGTTGTCTGCCTGTCTTATTTCAACAATAGTCTTCAAGCACTGAAATCCTTTCCTCTGCTTGGTCAATTCAGCTATTGGTACTTGTGGTTGCATTGTGAAGTTCTTGTGTTGTGTTTTTCAGCTCCATCAGGTCATTTATGTTCCTCTCTATACTGGTTTTTTCTGTCAACAGCTCATATAATGTTTTATCATGGTTCTTAGCTTCTTTGTAATGAGCTAGAACATATTCCGTTAGCTTAGTGAGGTTTGTTATTACCCATCTTCCGAATCCTACTTCTGTCAGTTCATCCGTCTCAGCCTCCACTTAGTTCTGTGCCCCTGCTGGAGAGGGGTTGCGATTATTTGGAGGAGGAGAGGCACTCTGGCTTTTTCAGTTTTCAGCATTTTTTCATTGATTCTTTCTTATTTTTGTCAGTTTATCTAACTTCAGTCTTTGAGACTGCTTTGGATGGGGTTTTTGTGGGGATGGTGGTGTTGTTGCATTCTGTTTGTTTGTTTTTAATAGTCAGGTTCCTCTTCTGTAGGGCTGCTGTGGTTTGCTGAGGGTCCACTCTAGACTCTGTTTGCCTGAGTCTCTCCCGTACCTGGAGATGTCACCAGTGGAGGCTGCAGAATAGCAAAGATAGCTGCCTTCTCCTTCCTCTGGGATCTTTGTCCTAGACAGACACCAACCTGATGCCAGCAGGAACATTCTTGTATAGGTATCTGATGATCCCTGTTGGGTGGTCTCACCAAGTCAGGAGACATAGGATCTGGGAGCCATTTAACACAGCACTCTGGCTGCCCCTTGGCAGAGGAGGTGTGGTGCACTGGGGGGATCCCACTTGTCTGGACTGCCCGGATTCCTCAGAGCCCACAGGGGAAATGTTAAGTCTGCTGATCCATGGAGACCATGGGTACTCCTCCCCCAAGGGGCTCAGTCCCAGGAAGATCAGAGTTATGTACCTAAATCTCTGGCTGGAGTTGCTGAAATTCCTGACGGGAGGCCCCACCCAGTGAGGAGAGATGGGTCAGGGTCCAGCCTAAAGAGGGAGTCTGGCCATGATGTGCTATAGCTGCTTTGCTGCGCTGTGGGAAATTCCTCCTGGGTCCTAACCATCCAGTCTGCCCAGAACTGGCTGGGGAAAAATAGCAGACTGAAGGGGCAGTGATGGCTGCCACCCCTCCCCCAGAAGCTCGATCATCTTAGGCAGCAGCAGTGATGATGGCTGGACCCCTCTCCCACTCCAGGAGCTCAGTTATCTTAGGGAGCAGGCAGCTGCAGTGATGATGGCTGCCCCTCCCCTTGGGAACTTGGTAGTCTTAGTCTCCAGCGTGTGGCTGCTGAGAATCTGCACAGCTCTGCACTTGGGACCCAAGGCACTGGTGGTGTGGGCTCACAAGGGGGATCCTCCTGATCCAGGGGCTGCACAGATCCCTGAAAAAGGGTAGTTTCCTGGGCAGGGTAGCACAATCACTCACCATTTCCCTTGGCTGGGGGTGGGAGCTCCCCTTGCCTTGTGTGGCTCCCAGGTGGGCCAATGCACCAACCTGCTTTTCCTCACTCTCTGTGGGTTGTACCAACTGTGTAGTCAGTCCCAGTGAGAGAACCTGGATACCTCAGTTGCCGGTGCAGGATTCACTCATCATTTTTGTTCTTCTCGGTGGGAGCCTCTGACCGCAGCTGTTTCTAGTCAACCATCTTGGCCCCTCTTCAGCCTCTGTTTCTTTTAAAAGCCCCATGACTTACAGTTTCAGGTGCTAGTTTGCTGTACACAAGTACGTATCACCTCACTTTCCTCTCTTGTCCCCACATTTCCATAATATGGAGCTTCAGCTCTAAACTTCCTGGTCCCCTACTGACCCTCTATGTGCCCCCATTACCTTGTTCATTCTCACAACCTAATTCCCAGCTCTCTAAATCCATCTCAAATACTATCTCCACCCTGAAGTTTTTGCTTTTACCATATTCCTCTCCAGTGCTAAACTATCTCCTTCCTGACCCTCCTAAAAGATTGACTTTATAATAGTATACATACTATGACAGATTTTTTACTATTTTAGCATTTTACCATGTAATTTCTTTAATAAATCTTTAATAATCTTAAAGCCATTTATTCCTTATACTTATTTCTTATTCCCTGCCCACCCTAAACTTATTTTAAGACTGGGCACTTGCACCCATTCTCCAAGCTTTATGGAGGTGGTTCACAAGAAACAGTCAGAACTTCCTCAAGCATTCAGGGATGGGCCAACGAGTTATCCTGTTCCCAGGCATCTGTCTGGGTGGAGCTGTGTGGCTTCAGCCATTATGATATTTTGGAAGAAAGTTCAGGGGTCTTTGATTTTTTTTCCCATTTCCTACAGAAAGAACTGTTTGGTTTCTGTTCCCCACCTCCATCACAGTTCTAACTAGAGCCTTTCAGAATCTTATGGGTGAGTTCAGAACATCTTACCATGGGAATGGTTTAGGGAGCTTGTAATTAATTGGTTTTCCTGGCAATCTACAGGACTCTTGATTACTACTATCTTTGATCAACATAAATTACTGAATTTCCCATGGCTGGAAAAAAAAACTGCCAGATAATGAAAGCTTCTTTCAGTTGCATGCCCCAGTCCTCCAAAGAGGCTGTTGTATTTGGTTATCCCATTAGTTTCCATTGCACTTCATCTAAATATTATTTTTAGCAAGGTTTGCATTTTACAGATGACCGTGTGCTTTTTTCCTCTTGGTATCAACACAGATCTTAAAATGAAAATCCTTTGGCATATTAATATGCCCTAATATATCAAGTACATATGTTTTTAAACCACACAGAGAAATATTTCATTTGCCATTAAATGTGTTGATAGAGTTGATCTTTTATAATATTTTTCTATTTTTTTCTGTAGTATTTGTCTGTTTTTCTGTTGCTCTTTTATAATATTTTTCTATTTTTGCATTTTGTGATCTGCACTTACGGAAATGATTTAATATAGAAATTGTGAAGTCTGGAGGTTGGTGGGGACAAAGATCAGCAGAAGCGGGCTAGAGGATTTTAAAAGAAGAAGGAAAGGAGACTGTGAAGCTTGGGTACTTATGGTTTATGACAATCTTAGCATAGTAGAAGTGAAAGAAGTGAGGGCAGCACTGGTAGTGAGGGGCTGAGTACAAGAAGAGCCAAAAATGAAAAAGAAGCATTAGAGACACTGGAAAGATTCCGAAGAGCTGATGGGAAAAACAGATGATGGTGAAACAGTTGGCAGAGATGAAGGTCAACTACAGAATGAAAAATCAGTAACAGAAGAAGGACAAAAATGCAGAATTTAAAGAAGAGGCTGTATACCTCTCCAGCCTCTAAACTCCACCCCTGCTTTCAATAGTCCTTTTTATTTAACAATAGCTTTCACAGCCAGAAAACTATTAGGCAGAGAGGAAGTGAGTCAAGAACAAAATTGTTTACTGACCAGATAAATGCTACAATTCCAATAGCTACTAAGGCTCCTTTAATGAAAAGATTGTTTCCAGATTTTGGCAGAAAATAGTTGGCAAAAACAACAAGAGTTCTTTGGGCTTGGCGTGAAGTTCTATTTTATCTTGCCATGCCAATTCCACACTTAGAAAGAGAGGCAAGAAACTGCTGCTTACCCAGGAAGGAGTGTTCACACTGGAAACAGAAAGGGAGTAATATGAGAGTCGAGATTTAAGGACTCATTTTTATTTGTTATTTAATTTACTTATGCAACAAATACTCATCGAACACCTAATAAGTGCCGAGCATTATTGTAGATTCTAAGAATAAAATGCTTATTGACATTTAAGGAATTGCAGTGGGTTATTCCAGGAGTTGGCAGACTATGGCCTGTGGACCAAATCTACCCACTGCCTGTTTTTGTAGTTTATTGGCCCCTTCATCTGTGTATTGTCTGTGTCTCCTTTCATGTTAAAATGGTAGAGTTGAGTAGTTGGAACAAGGACAGCATAGCCTGGGAAAGTAAAAAATATTTATCATTTGATCCTTTACAAAAATAGTTTTCTGACCACTAAATAAATACAATGGCCATAATGGAGTTATATTGGCATTTAATAAATTATAGGAGGAGAAGTGTGAGTGTTAGTGAAAGCTGCAAAGAAGAGTTGATGTCTGACACATGATTTCAGTTTTGAAAGATTTAATGGAATTTCTGGGCACAAAGAAATGAGAGTGATGCCTTGGGAATGGCAGTGGCAAAGATAGTAGTGTGAAATATGTGAATTTTAGGAATGTCCTCATTGTTTGTACTGGCTAAAGCATAGCTTTGGGTGGGTGGCTAAGAATAAAGGGCTGAAGCTAGACCAACCTGTAGAACACAGAGAATACTTGAAAGCGACTTTTACTGAGACCTTCATATACAGATACAGCATGGCAAGATGCCCAAAATTAATAGCACATAATATCTGCCTTTGTGAAGCCCAACCTCCAAAAGGAAGAATAAGACATTACATAATATACATGACAGAATGAGATACATACTATAGAAAAGTCCAACTAAAATATAATGGGGATTTTTTAGTAAGAAGAAATCATATCTGTTTGGAGGATCACAAAATTATGTTGATGCCAATAACATATCTTGAAGGATGGCTGTAACTTTCTTGAGGGTAGTGGTGGGGCAGATGGGCATCAGGCAAGAAAACAGTTTAGAGAACAGGCAAAAAAGGAAAAGACATTTGGGATATGTCATAGCCCAGTTTCCCTAGAAAATGGAATCTGAGAAAAAAACTGTATGCTAATACTCATTGGGTGGTGCAATATCAGAGAAGCAGAAAAGAGGGAGAAAAGGGCAGGAGGCAGAGATGGAAGATGTGCAAATATGAGGGGGGCATGTTCCAGGCTGGTCTTGTTGTTTAACAAGGACAGCTGGCTCCTGCATCTGGTGTGGCATCTTCCTGGAGCCTCCATGAACCATGTCTCAGAACAGTTCACATGGTAGGAAAGGATAAAGAAGGGAGATAAATCTACTCGTTGCCTTTCTCTTTTGTTCTACTGACCGATTCACTCCTTTGGGCATTAACTCCTCTGCACTTCTGAGTTGTGTCACCCCAGCCTCTCGAGTCATTGCTGGGAAAGTAAGACCCTCTATGCCTTCAGTCTGGCCAGGGATTGTGCATGCCTGTCTCTCTTCGCCAGTCAGTGCCGTAAGCAGGGTTCTTCAGTCTGTAGCGGTAGTAGTAGTCACAATGACCTACCTCCATGAACCCGGGGAAAGTGCAAACCTTTGCTAGGACCATTCCAGCCAGAAAGCAAGCAAGGTGTTACATACAAGGCCAGTAGAGGGAGCAATGAATTGTTTAAGTGGAATAGGGACCTAATGGAAGTAGGGACCTAATGGGAGAGAAGACATGAGAATTTGAGATGTCTTATGAGAGACGTTGTTGTTGGATGGGGATCATGTAAATATATCAGCAAATAAGAAGCAACTAAAGGTTTTCTAGAAGATGATATGACCAAAAGTGTTATTTCGTGGGGGTTAATATGGAAGTGGCACATAAAGGGGATTTACAGAGTATAGAAATTGGAAGAAGGACTATTTGTGAGTTACAAAGAGGCCTGGCAAAAAGGATCAAGCTGCTTGATTCTATACCTTTAGAATGTGCCTTTGATTATTTTTTGTTTACTCCCATTATTTTGGGATAGTTGTTAATACTACAGATAACAAGGCAGATTTTTCCCATGTACAGATATCTTCTTGGAAATATGGAACATTGGGGAAAATTAGCAGGCACGCTTTTTGGGAAAACAAATACTGTTTTTAACATTACTGCCTCACTGAGCCCATTAACTGCATGAGTTTATGCACACTCCCAAGTTATGTAACAGATAATTTCTGATTTCTTTATTTGACTCCACATGCAATACTACCTTAGACTTTTCAATTGTAAATAAGTTTTAGTTTTGAATACGGATTTGACTATAGCAAGAGAGACAGAATGTAGACATCAATACAGTAACATAGATGGAAAGATGGATTATTCCTTGATCTATATGTAATTCCTTGATCTTACAAGTGAGAGAACTGAGGAAATGAACCATTGAGCAACTTATAGAAATTGTGGGTTAGCAGTAGTGGGGATCATATTACAATAAGGTGTCTCAACTCTTAGACTACTGTTCTTGCCACCCACCATGCTGGATTTTGTAGAGAAGGCCTGAGGTCATGGAGTGAATACTGTACAAGAGTACCAGGGTGTAACAGATAGCTGGTGCTCCCCAGCTTTTTTCTGGTTTCCTGTAACCCAGGGTGTGGGTCTGGAACCTGCTCATCTGCTTCTTTGATCCAATCGCTTGTCTTCGTAGGCCTGAGTTGAGGAGTTGGGTATCAGGGAGCCAGTCGGAAGTTTGCCAAGGGTCTTTGGGTTTTCAAGATGTTCTCATTTCCGAGTCAGGATATCAGCCTCTGTGGTGCTTTCAGTTATCCTGTGGTCCTTCAGCCTATGAGTGAGAACATGTGGTATTTGATTTTCTGTTCTTGCATCAGTTTGCTGAGAATTATGGTTTCCAGGTTCATCCATGTCCCTACAAAGGACATGAACTCATCGTTTTTTATGGCTGCATAATATTCTATGGTGTATATGTGCCACATTTTCCCTGTCCAGTCTATCATCAGTGGGCATTTGGGTTGGTTCTAGGTCTTTGCTGTTGTAAACAGTGCTGCAATGAACATTCGTGTGCATGTGTCCTTATAGTAGAATGATTTATAATCCTTTGGATATATACCCATAATGGGATTGCTGGGGCAAATGGAATTTCTATTTCTACGTCCCTGAGGAATCACCACACTGTCTTCCATAATGGTTGAACTAATTTACACTCCCACCAACAGTGTAAAAGTGTTCCTATTTCTCCACATCCTCTTCAGCATCTGTTGTCTCCAGATTTTTTAATGATCGCCATTCTAACTGACGTGAGATGGTATCTCAATGTAGTTTTGATTTGCATTTCTCTAAT
>CAUYLG010037911.1:0-46931 GCA_963573385.1 Cacajao melanocephalus
TTTTTTTTTTTTTTTAGCAGCACCTGCAACAAGAGGATTGTGTAATACCTCAGGGTAAAGTAGAGATGGCTGGGGCAGGCACAAATTAACCTGAAATTCATCAATCCACTGAAGACATATGGAATCTGAGGCCCCTGAAAAGTTAGCCAATACATGACAACAAACTAAATAAATATTCTGTATGATGTTTTAACAGACCATTGAAAAACAGTATAGTCCTAATTAGAAATATATTATTCCAAAAATCTAGTGTTCTTTAAAAAAACACCTATTGAAAATATTACACTGCACATTCTAGGGTACACAGTCAATTTCTAAACCTATACGCACAGTTCTTGGTACTCACAGATTTCAGCCTTTGGTGTTTTTTAATCTTACCCAAACTATATGTCAGCACCCCGTGGAATGTTGCTTACCAAAATGCCACTGTTTATGTCACTTAATGTTAAGTGCTTTCATTAAGATATTGAGTGGTAATTTGGCAGAAAGCAATGGTATGACTAAGAGGAAAGGGGCTCCAGTTGATGGGTCAATAAAATTAACGCTTGTCTTAGATGGACAGGATGCCTATGAATCTGATACCCACATAATTTATTTTTACTCAAATGACCACATGCCACTCTCATAGAGACAAGTACTTTTGTGAGTTGATGGAGGTCATTATGATGAAGGCCTGAGATCTACAAATAGAAACTATTATAAGCAGAGTGCAAGTAGAAAGAGAAGGCCCCAGGTCTCATGCACTTAAAAATAATTAGCATTTAACAGTTCTGATGTACAGATTTTCACCCTAACATGATTGTAGCAAAATGATCATAGAACTTGGAAACCAGCGTGGCTGGCTATAGGCATAAGCAGGATAGGGACCAGTACTTAAGAGCTGTGGGGTCCCAGTTCTGGCTTTGACTTCTGGCATCAGAGTTAATTGAACAGTGGGGTCAGGATTATATCTTAATTGGAAATATTGAGTATGACTGGGTTGAAATACTGTCCTCTTCTTTTCTATTTGGTCAAAATGTCCCAGAGCTCTTAAAGCACAAAAGTCCTACATGTAAGTAATGCTGATTCCATATGCGGCTATAATGGAGCGTTCTAGGCTGTATTCCTATGAAAGCTCCCACCCACTTCCTGGCCTAGGTCTTTATTTGGGGTAATTTCTGTCTGTCACTATTTTTATCATAGATGTTTTAAAGTATAGATTAAAGTTTATGCAGGACAAACAGATAAACCAACAGGAACCAGACTGCATAGTCATAATACAGTATATAACTGGAAGTCATAGTAATAAAAAATTGTCAAACTATTTTTATATTTTAACATGGGATCTTTAAAATGTTTTTATCAGGGCACATAAAGATTACTCAGAGCTCAAGAATTTTTCCTGCCACAGTGCAAAAGCAAAAGGAAGAGCTAGTAGTTGCCGTGAAAGATTGATCACAGAATGGTTTAAGAATTTTTAACATCCCTCTCCATAGTCTTACCGGTTATCATCAGATGAATCTAACTACAGCATGGCACTGATGTAGTTTATAGATTCATAGAACTTAGAGCCAGAAAGGACTTTATACTGAACATGTAGCCAGTTCAGAAAATCTTTTTATGGTATTCTAACAGATGGTCCTCCAGTGAATATTTTCAGAGGCAGGGAGCTCACTATTAAGGCAGTTCATTCCACTGTTGGACAACTCTGATTATGGGAAATTCATTCTAACAGTGGGTTAAAATCTGCTCTTCTGTCACTTTCAATGTCCTGATTAGGCCAGTTGAACATACAGTGCAACATACAAGAAACCAGTTTCTTCTCCCACAATAAATATTTGAGTTAAGGAACCTTGTGAGTAAAGTTCATTATCCCCCAATGTTTTCTGAAGCCTTCTCCATGAGCCCAGCATGGCGGATCAAAGGACCATCTAAATTATGAGCAGAGAGCACTGCATCCAAATTCACATACTAAGCAGCATTGCTAAATTGGTAAGAGGTTGTCGGAGGAGCAACATCTCTATGCAGCAAAAGTAGACATAGGAAGTAAAAGCAGACCAACTATTTATTTGCAAAGGTGGTTGGAATATTTAAGCATAACCCATTCACTAGTATCCTATGACTTCAAACACAAGAAGTATAATCAATTGCCAGTGTCATTAGAGTATCTCTTATTGAGATGGTATTTTTTGAAAAGCTCAGATGGGAGCAAACCATACATAAGGATTTAAACAAGTCAGTGTACATCATTATACTTTTGCATTCCTAATCACTACAACCTCCTTATACTTCAAGCCTAGGAATCCTTGTTCGCATTATTATTTTTATTATAATACGGCTCAAAGTCTGATTTTTTTTCCCTTTGGCAGAAATGTCAGAAACTGCTTGGCAAGAGTCTGATAGTGACATTTATTAGTTGATTAATGG
Organism: Cacajao melanocephalus; assembly: GCA_963573385.1. Classification (NCBI taxonomy): domain Eukaryota; kingdom Metazoa; phylum Chordata; class Mammalia; order Primates; family Pitheciidae; genus Cacajao; species Cacajao melanocephalus. The sequence continues at coordinate 2,407 of CAUYLG010037911.1, forward strand.
AACACACTTAAGAAATAGCTGTAGCTCTTTAACTCCTTCATGCGGCTGGGTTCTAGGTTTAAACTGCGATTTAAAAAAATATTTAACTCTCTCAGGACTAAAACTTTCTGATATGTCCCGAGACACACAAGATAGCAGAAATCAGGCAAAATACAATTGGCTTGATAAAGCTTTTTTTTAAAATAGCTCTACACTTCAATTTGAAAGGCTCTGTTTCACAATTAGAACCTTATCTCTTACCCTCTTGTGTGTGTATGTGTGTGTGCACTCTTAGAGGGGCACAGTTATTCTTACACTACTGACTGACCAATTTGGGGCATATTTTTAAAAAGCTCCCTATCTTTAACAACATGAAGACCCTGCTTTGGAGCCACTGTTCAAGTCAATGGTGTGACCCAACATGCAATGCTCCAGCTGTTCCTCTACAGCCAACACCTGCCTGACAGCTTCTTCAAAGGCCACTGTCACATTAGTATCATCTTTGGCACTAGTTTCTAGATAAGGGTAATCCCCATTCTCCATGCACCAGGCTTGTGCCTCTTCAGTAGTCACCTGCCTATCCTCTTTGTCTACCTTGTTACCCAGAACTACAAAGGGGAAATGCTCAGGGTCCTTCACATCCGCATAGTAAATAAATTCTTTCTGCCAGTTACCAAGATTCTCGAAGCTCTGCCGATCATCCACGCTGAAGGTCAAGAGGCAGCAGTCTGCTCCCCTGTAGAAGGGTGTCCTAAGGCTCTTGAAACGTTCCTGCCCCGCAGTGTCCCAGATCTGGAGGGTTACAAAGCGTCCATCTACCTCCAGATCTCTATTTAAGAACTCTACCCCTATGGTGTGAAAAGCCTGGGAGTCAAATTTGTTGGTTACATAACGGTTCATAAGTGAACTTTTCCCAACTCCACCATCACCCAAGAGAATGACCTTTAAGAGCAGGGATTTCCCACTCATTTTTGCGGCACCAGAAGGGAAGGAGTTTGTAACCAAGAGAACCTGAAAATAAAAGGAAAAGTAGGAGGGAAAACAGTTAAACCTGAAACTGAAATCAACTTCATAGCAAATTTCTCTGAATTATGAGGCCTTCTCATTCAACTTCTCTTGATTTATGGTTGTTAATTGATGTAGTACAGCAGAAGAAATAAAACCCATTCTGCATAAAGGGAAAATAGGTCTTATTTTTCTGAGGTCTTTTGTCATGCCAGAAAAATGGCTGAGTGCCATTGGTAAATGGACTAGCAGATGGTCCTGTAATTTGGTTCAGTTCTGACCCTATTCTAGGAGAGGAAGCCTAGAACAGAAATGCCACTCAAGTGTGTGACGACTTTAGCTTCCGGTTTGGATAGTTCCAAACAATAGGCAAATAGTATGAAATTGATTTGGGGTTTGAAGTCTGCTCCTGATGGATACAAGAATTACTGAGAAGAGAAAGCTACATAAACTGGATTCTTGATTCTGTCGGTAGAGGTCTGGGACAGAATCAGACAGGACTCCAGAATTTGAAAGAGAGAACAAAGTTACATTTCTTCAGGCATTTACCCCATTATACTTGCATTGATAGGAACACCCCCTCAAGTAAGGATCTTCTATATTTTTTCTTCATGGAACAATGGCATTTAAGTTGATGACAACTGACCGATACCAATATAACAGCTGTTGTTAAGGAGAAAATCTTGAATAGCTTATTAGTTTTTGGAATTAGGTCTTAATTTCATAATAGCAACATTTGAAAACATACCTTAAAATTTAAAGTACTAATATTTATACAGAACCTTACTTGTTACCTCCACAACATGTCTACACATGGAATACCTAGAATGTGTCTTAAAATAAAAAGATCAAATGCTTACTGAACAAATACTACCTTTTGCTATATTCTGTTAGGTACTTTCACACTAGGTCTATTGTGGAAACTCAATAATGATAAGGTTAATTGGATGATATTTATACAATAGATCCAAAGGGAGGAAAACCATCAATCAAAGGAATGCATGCAAAATAGTCTCTAGAAGCACACACATTTGAATATAATTTTACAAAATTTAGTAGCCCTTAAAATGATTTTGGAATGCATGTGTACTAGCTATATATTTTTCTAAATATTCACTTTTAAGAGATCAAATATTAAAATATCCCAAATCCACAATATGCCCCCTTAAAATACCTACCCAGTAGGTTTGTTTTGTCACAATTTAAATATTTTCCTTTTTTCCTGTTGTTGTTTTATTCTTTCTTTTTAGGGTTCTATAAAATAGAATAGAAAACATTATTTTAAAAAATCTATAATAAAATAACGTTAAGGCTATAATTAAAAATACATTCAAGTCAGAAAAAAAAAGAACCCATAGCAACCTCAGGTAACCTACAGAGGATGCTTTTCACAAATAAAAGTTTAAAATGCTACCAATGCTTAACATAAGCAAAACATTTTTATTCCAAAAACTTTATCTTGTTCTAATTTGTACTTTGTATAATTTTTAAGTATTATATTGTCTCTTCATTGAATTCTCCATTCAAAGTAAAAGCAAATCAAAGAAAGTAGATGATATTCACAATAGATGACATTCAGGAAAAGGAAAGTACAGAGCAATGTAAGATATGTTGAAATCCTCAGTCAGAGATGAAACTTTTTCACTTTATACCTACCAACATTCCCGTCTCCAAGAAAGTTGTTAGTGCACTCACCAGTCTGTCTCGAGGTTGTCTCTGCAACTGATTCCACATAATCAGAGAGCAGGAAAAAATTGTCTGTGTGGGCTTCCTGTGTACAATAAGGTATATTCTCTTGGCTAATTATTTTCCTCATTAGTTTAGGTCATCTCTCTTTTATATTTTTTAAAATTCGAGACAGGGTCTCATTCTGTCGCCCAGACTGGAGTGCAGTGGTGCAATCATGGCTCACTGCAGCCTCCACTTCCTGTGCTCAAGTGAACTTCCTACCTCAGCCTTCTGACTACCTGGGACTACGGGTGCATGCCACCATGCCTGGCTAATTTTTGTATGTTTTGTAGTGATCGGGCTTCACCATGTTGCCCAGGTTGGTCTCAAACTCCTGGGCTCAAACAATCTGCCCGCCTCATGTTCCCGCAGTGCTGGGGTAACACGTGTGAGCCATTGCACCCGGCAGGTCATTTGTCTTAAACACCAGTTTTAATATTTAGCTGGTATTGTTAAATGTAAATATACCTTCATTTAATATTATAATTAATTGTGGCAAGAGTCTTATTTAAGCAGCATCAAGAGTACTGGTCTAAGAAGAAAAACAGTTTCTAGATTTGTGTAGTTTTCTTTCTTACTGAGGAAGAAAGAAGCTTTAAAAAAATATCTGCTGCTTAATAATCTCATGTTATTTTCTACATATAGATAAAACTTATAATAAGAATTTATTAGATATCTAAATCAGTAATTATGAATTTAAATAATATCTCCTAAATGCATAGGCTTCATGCTCCTTCTTGGTTTATATATACTCTGCAGAATTCTCAAGTTTCCTACAATTCCTGGTTTTTGTCCCCTTTGTTTCCTGCTCCCAAATTGCTGTCTTTAGAACTAACTCAAGTAACAAACATTTCTTTAAATGGAGATGAAACAAGTGTTAGCACACTCTTTATTTTTTTTTTTATACCGGTCTGTAGGATAATGTTACAGAGCAGAACTCTTGAACTCTTATTTTAAAAAGCAACAGAACTACAAACTTGGGCATGATTCTGATGGCTAGTATTAAGGGTCCATGCCAAATGAGCTTCCTTAAGTTCCTAGCAAACAGGTGTTCACATCATTAAAAGACTCACTGACCCTACTTTCCCAGTTGCAGATAAACTTAATAGACAGGTCAAGGACTGAGTGAATATGGAAACCAAACGCTCAGCTCCAGGAATAATGATGATATATTAATAACTGTCTGAGATAATGCTGCAGTTGCTTGTACATTTCCTATTTGGTTATGTGCACACATAACTTCTGGGCCTATGCCAAGGAAAAAAAAAGAGGAAAAGCAATGTGGTTCAGTGCCAAGAGCACTAAGCTAGCTGGCAGCAATCAGGATACCAGGGTCTTAATCAGTGTTACACCATTTGTTCATTTTATGAACTTGGGCAGGTCATTTAATCTTTCTGTTTCAGTATCTTCTTACAGAAAAATAAAGCAGATAATACCTACCCTACTTAACAGGATTTGAGGGAGAATGAATAGATTCTGAAGTTTGCAAAGATTCATAAGCATTTTTTGAAAAATTTGTTTTGAGATTTTTATTCCTCTGGCTCCTCCATCTCCTTTCATGCACTAGTGGGGGCCTTGTGGCTCAGTATTAACCCTTCTCAGAAAGGGCCTGCTAGTGGAAGTATAAGAATTCTTCCTTTACTCTTTCTTCCATATTTGAGAACGCCTTGTTTCTCAACAAGCTTGAACATCTGCATATGGCACAGAATCTCAGCGTTGGAGGGACCTTCAGGGTCTTCTGGTCCAATCCTGCTACTGATATTTAAGAAAACACTATAGTTCCTATTGTGTGTTGTGTCCTTACTAAGGAGAGCCTCCACTTTCCTCTGCTGTGTTCAACTCCCATTTTTTTTGCTAAAAGTAAAAATGAATACAGTCTAGATTTGTCTCCTTATCTTCTGAATCCTGCTGATTTTCCCTAGAAATAACATTTTCCAGTCCTGTGCTACCATCCTCATTTGGCTCACATCTCCTCGCATCTAATCTATTGTGAAAGTTCTTCTTTCCCTGCATCTGGTTGCTCCCCACCCAATCTACTTTGCAAAACTTCATCATTCAAACATCCACTGGGTGTAGATACTGTTGGAAATTAATAAATGTTTAAGGCAAAGTCTTGCTCTCAGAGAGTGTACAAATTAACATGCAAGCTTAGGATCTCATAGTTTACAGTTGAAATCATATAGTTATACTTCCTTATTTTGTTAACAAACTTTTCCTGTCTTTCTTATATGATCAAATTTAAATTCCTGGATAGTAAGCTCACTGTTTGTGTACATCTTTGAATCCCCTTCAGCATGCAGCACCAGGAACCTCCATGGAGATAATAAATATTTGTTTACCAATTAACTGATTAGGTAGGTGCCCAGAATTAATGTTTCTGAATTAATACCAAGGTACAATAGATCCATAGTTCTGTAAGATGTCCAAGTACTATTACTTATAAGGTGACTAAAGAGCAGAAGTTATGAACTTGACTCGATCGTTTTCTGGTTGGGACATAATAGGAATTCCACCTGTTGAAAGTCAAGGGAAATGCTCGAGTTTTCCTCCCCCTACTCTCACATTTTAAAAATAAGTATATACATTTCCCCGTTCCTACCAAAAACAAGAGCAGAATAATTATCTCCACTTGATGTTGTCAGTGGATGCTGGCATCTCTGCAATCATTCATCATTGTTTGAAAATGAATGTGATGTCCTTTAGTACATACTTAAAAAGAACCAGCACAGTATAAAAGTAAATGAAATCATTTTTTCCTCCCCCAGAATATGCTAGATTTAATCCAAACCTTTAAACAAAGTAACATTAAGCAGGCAAATGAATTCTTTGATGATGCTAAATATGTAAATAGGAAAGTCAAATGTCTTATGCATCCCTTATGGGTCTTCTATCAGGCGAGCATTTGGACCAAAACACTTACTCTGATTTTGATCCCATTCAGAGAAATATCTGGCTCTAAGTCAAACATGTGAGACATGCAATTCCCCTTTCCTACCCTCACAAACTCATTAATGAGCATGTTCTAAGGATAGTTTATTCACTTTTTATGCCCATCAGGGTCTCAGTCTTGGACAGTGAGGTAAATTAGGAATTCACGTAACCAATACTCCCCAGCTTTTTGTTCTTTAACATACTTGAAACCGTCTGAATCTCCAGTGCTTGCACCCACACGGCCTCATTCAAATTATTACATTTAGTTGGAGATTCTTAGAGGTGAGGGTGGAGGTGGGGGAGGAAACAGTACAATGAAGAAAAAGAAGTTGAACCTTTGGAAATAGTACATTTTAGTATGATGATGGATAGAAGAGAGGCAGAAAAGAAAATTGGCATCAGTTCAGTTGCCATGGAGTGGAATGATGCTCAAAATCTGTAGTGCAGATTGCTCAGAGGCAAGTCTTGAGAGGGATGTGTACTTCAGGGCTGGGTAGGGGAAGAGCAACTGGGGAGGGCTAGGCAGTGGATGAGAGTGACATTGTTGGAAGTCTGTACAGGGGAGGAGCAATGATTGGACCTGGGGGAAAGCCCATCTTGTGGCGACACAGTGGTAAGGGTTACTCAATTCACTGTTGAATGCTGGCACAATAATTGGAAATATTGCACTGAAGAATTGGGCGCGGCTATCTTTATGTAAAATTCAACACGAATGAGAAATGATTGAATGTTTGAGCCCCTCTAACTTAAATGGTGTAGGTTGTTTCCTGTACAAACCAATACTTAGTGTTGGTGGTGGTGGTGGCTGCTTCATAGCGGGGAAGCCCTCTGACGCACTGGATTCATTTTGCAGAACTAACAAGTTATTAGCTACATCCATGCCGACTCCAAATGCCACAGCTGTCATGCCACTGAAACGCTATTCCTACATTCATGCCCACATTTATATCCTATATGCAACTCGAAGGGTCCAATGTGGAGTCTCACGTCTAACCTTTCACTCTTCACAACGACAGCTCTAGGGCTATGAGCCCAAAGACACACTAGATAGCAATTCGGCAATGTCCCCAGGCCACTTTTCCCCCAGTAGACTGCCCAGAGACATAGGTAGATAAGGTTTGGATGACATCAAGCGAGCTGAACACAAGGAAAAGAAGCTGCCTTAGGAGACGACAATGCTGGCATCTCTGTGACAGGAGCACTGTTAGCATTAGGGAGCTAGAAAGTGAGATGTCACGCATAGTCCCAACTACCTCCGACCCAGGTCCTCTCACCTCACCCCCTGCGCTCAGAGCGAGCCGGCTGTGGCGCATGCGCACTGAGCCACACCCGCTCCCCACGGAGCCCTGCGCCTCTCTGCCAGGCTCTGGCAGCCGCTCGGGATTACTCAGCAACGCCCCCCTCCACTGTCACCTGCCCCCAACTCTGACCCCAAGAGCGGCTCACTACCTTTCCCAAGCTACGAGTGGCCCCGGGGATCAACTAGAGTTTCCTTTCTCCCTCTTCTCACAGGCCCCCCACCTCCCGGCCTTCCGGGTCCTCCACTCCCTAGCCCCTGTTCCTGCCCACGCACAGGCACCTTACCCAACACAATGGGAAGGAAACAGGAGAGGGCCGCGGGTGCCAGGCAGGTCAGCTCTGCATGCCGGGAGTCCGGCTCCTCAGCGACACCGTCACCGCTCCTGCTGCCTCCTCGTCCTCAATGGGGCAGCAAGTGCGGCTTGGACCTCGGTGGCCTGCCTGACAGCTGCCGCTCGCGCCCGCCGCTGCCGCCGCGCAGCGTCTCGCGCCCGTGCCCGCGCCCGCCAGGGGAGGGGGCGGGGCTCGCGCCGCCTCCTCGTGCCCCTTTCTTGGCTCTGGGGACCCAGTGTAGCAGCCTCCCGCCCTCCATGTGGCAAGCGCTCCCTGGCTCGCCCACTCTTCTTTCATGCTCATCGTCCAACCCTGGACTCCCTTGTCCTTCTCCTCCCCTAGCTGATTAGTAGGCACAGCGGCAATGGACCGTCAAATATTGCTCTGCCACTTACCTCCTCTGCAGCCTGGGGCCTAAGCCCTCAAGCAGGGCTAGCCACAGCCCCACCTCCTGCAATTACCCTCTGATCTACCTCCTTTATCCTAGTTCAAAATCCTTTAATTTTGCCAATAGGGTAGTATATACACCCTCTTGTTTCAAATAACTCAGGAAAACACATTATCATAACGCATTGCTAGGCTCTCTAGCTGGCTACTACTCATGAAATTCTCCGGCAGTCCAAAAAAAAAAATGTCCACATCTGTAGCGTAGACATAGAGGACACACTGCCCTTTACCCTTACCAGGTACGATTCCAGAGGGCCACACGTGGGGCATTACTTGAATTTCCCGGAATTGCTGCTGGGGCAGAATTCGATGTTCTTTCTTGTTGTTTTCTGTAGCCCTCTGGTACCTCCAACTAGTTTTTGATTTTCTTCCCCCCTGGAATTGAAGAAGGACAAAGCTCCTGAGGTCATTTAGCCTGCACTCCATCTCTCTGTCAGGCAGATCCGTCTCTGAAGCTTCCTCATTGTCTGAAACCTTGTGGCACAGGCCCTCACTCACCTCATGATCCCTCAAGGCCCTCACACATACCCACTACTTCCATCTAGGCCACTCTCCCTCTGTCTCTTGACAAAGCAATCATGCAATCAATCTCTGCAGGCCCCAGCTTAAATGTCACTTCTCAGGATAACTCCAGAATAGAGATGGTTGGTGCCCCAGTTTATAATCTTGTAACCTCCTGTACTGCATTTTTTCTTCATAGCACTTACCCATTTTTGGTGGTATATTTAAACGTATGATTATTTGGTTGACAGCTCTCTTCCCTACTAAACTATAGTGGGGAAGGACTATGAGGTCAAGGACAACGTTTATGTTCACTGTCATATGCCCAGAGCCTAGTGCAATGTTTGCTGCATAGGACATGCTCAGAAAATATTTGCTGAATATCAATGAATGCTGTATCACTAATAATTGTTATATTTAAATAAAATAAGTGGATCTAACCAAATCTCTTGTGCTCTTATTTAAACCAACACCGTTTCCCACACATACACTAAAACACTCTTCTGATGAAGCAGGGATTCACACAATGCTGTAAATCAATTTTTTCTCATCAATTTTAATCTATTAAAAAACTATTGAGCATGGGCCCCAATATATGTATATGGATTTATAGATTATATGCATGTACTGTTGTACATGTATATATTACACATTACTTTATACATTTTAATGAGTAAACATTAAAAATACTCCAGCACAGAAATTTTAAAAGAATCAGAAAAATAAATATATTGATGTTTCAATGTTTTCTTTCTGCACTCCAATAAATAGTTTTGTGAATGCTTTAAATAACAGTCCTTCATATCAGAGTATCTTGTCTTTAGGTGTAACAATCTAGACTACTTTTTCATTTTCTCATAGATGCTATTTTCCAACAGTTTAATCATCTTTGAGAACCACCCCCCCAAACCTACTGGCAAGTTTTAAGGACCTTTTAGTTTCTAAGCTACCTTGTTCTGTAGTCAGGATCTCATAACTGCTGAAAGCATCACACATTTAGTGAACGTTGGAACACCTAAGGGTAAGAAAAATCCTTTCTTAGATCAAAGATTCCTACATGTAAATCCTATATTAAAGAGTCTCTAGAGGCCACTTGAAAAGCAACTACTACTGTCTATCTAGAACGGAAGCAACATGACTAACACTAGTTGTGAGGGATCAGCACAAAATGGACAGCACAAAGATTCGAAGTAACAGCTGTGGATAGTTTTGTGGCTCTCAGATGAGACCATTCCCAATGATCAATCATTGAGATCTGTCAAATCACACCCTCAACACATAATAAAAAAATATTTCTATCTTTATAACACACACACACACACACACACACACAACTCTTCAACATTCAATGAAGAAGATTAATTATCTCCCAAAGTCTCACCCTGATCAGTTTGAAATACATTGACTTGAGCTTCAGGAAGACATAATCGGAATGTGATTAATTTAAAAGAATAGCCTGGCCAGTATTCACAAGATGTCATGTACAAAAGTGTTCCATGAAGCATTCAAATAAGTATATAAACACTGCATACTATTTCCCTTCCTGAAGAGTCATGTTGCATATTAAAACATTAACATCTCTGGGAGTCTTGAAGAAAAGAAATCTGTTGTGTTTTTTTAATCCAACATTTCCAAAGCATGAATCTCTTGTGTTTATGGAACGTCTATTAGCAGGACTGGAACAGCTCAGGACCCAATTTAGCAACTGCTTTCCTAATCATTAATATTGGACATGTTCATAGGCCAATGTATTTGTCATCTTTGCCTAGAATATTTATGTAGCAACTATACATTTTATATTTTCCAGATAGTCCTGATTTCAAATACTTTGTCTTATTGTCTTCATTTTTACAACAATATTGATGAAATCATCTAATGTTTTATTCAGAAATTATGGCAGCCATAGGTATCTAAAAAAGAAATTAGACAGTAAGAATTTGTCAACTATTTACCTATCATTGTCCAAGAGCAAAGGCTTTATTTATCAGAAGGGCATTACGCTTGACCTCCACATTTGGCTGACAATTTGCTGATAAGATTCATAACCTTTGGGTTGCTCTGGTATTTTGACATATTTGCTGGGTTCTGAGCCACATCCTGGAAGGCCACCATAACTTCTGGATCCTCCATGGTTGCAAGAACCTCTGGATCACTAAGAATTTCATTGAGTCCAGGCATTCTGGCCATTCCAGGCATGCCCCCTCCCATTCCAGGCATTCCTCCGGGAAAACCACCAGGCATTCCCCCAGGAAAGCCACCTGGAAAAGAGCCATACTGAGCTCCTGACTGTCGTCTGGCTTCTTCCTCCCTCTGGGCTCTCTCATGCTCTTCTCGAGCCTTCTTAACTCTTTCTATTCTTTCTTTGATCTCTCGCTCTTCACGTTTTCGCTCATACTTTCTCCGATGTTCTGCAATTTTCTGTGCCCTAGGTTGAACTTCTTTCAGCATTGCACTCGCATCTTCATCATAATCCAATTTACAGGCAAGGGCAAGATCATGGGCTGCTTCTTCCCAGTGGCCTAGAAGTCTGTGTGCTTTCCCTCGCCACTTGTAAGGCTGAGCTGAATCAGGATTTATTTCAATGACTGTCACAGTCTCGGATGGTAACATTTGGCTTCTGTAATTTGACGAAGACACTGGCCCTCTAGGCATACAAAATGGCCAAGCGAGGATTCAGCTTTATGGCATCTGTGAATAAGTCAATGGCTTTCTGCAATTCACCATCATTTAGGGCTTCAATAGCAGCCACTTTCTCATCATTTGCCTGATCCATCATCTCCTCTGTTATCTCTGCATTTTCATCTCCCATTTCTTGAGGGATGTCAGTGTCTGATTCAATCACACCTTCATTATCAATTTCTAGATCACTTTCCTCACTTGATGGTTCATCTGCCTTTAAGTCTTCCTCTGCCTTCTTACTATCATGTTTTTCTTCCTTGGTATTTTCTTCTGATTTAGCTTTCTGAGTAGCAGGTGGTATTTTACCCCCCATACTCTCCACCCACTCTCTCAGGAAGCGCATTTCCTCTGTGTGCAGAACGCTTGGATACTGCTTACACATCTTCACAAAGGCCCGAAGCTCATTCACTTTGCGGGGGTCCATGTCGGGAGGCGGTGGGTAAAGCTGAGGGTCTGCGGCCCACTTCCAGGCCGAGGTGCTGGCTCGGCGTGACCGCGCAGAACGGGGCGTCTCGGATACAATATTTTTTAAAAAAATCGTTTGACACAGAGATAATCTTATGGAATAGAACTACTTTGCCAGATTTTTAATAGCCCAAAGGAAAGATCTCTTAAGATTATCCAATTATGGAAGTCATCAATATGAACTTTTTATCATTTTAAAAAACATTTTTAAGCTCTGTCCACTAAAAATACTAAGAAACAATGAAAATCTCAGTGTCAAAGTTCACCTGTAGTGCCCACAGGATGGTTCTAAATGCTATTTCTCAATAAAAGGACACAGAAGTACTTAAATAAATAGCTGACTTCAATATGTAGCAAGAAATGTCCAAGAAGAACATAGAATATCTTGTCATACCAAATAGCAAGGAAGCTAAAAACGCTACTAGAGTTGAGTCAAAAAAACTTGGGAGCCAACTTGAAGAGGCTGTCATCAGCCAAACATGGGGCAATTTGAGCATTAGTAAAGATCATTACAATGAATTGAAATATATCAAATACGTTTAAATATACAAATTCATAAAAATACTTAAAAACATAACTGCTCAATTTGGCAAAACCTAGAAAACTAGCTCATTATTTGGAAACTGGTAAATAAAGAAAATGGCTCAAGCATTTAACCTGCTTTTTAAATACAAACTCTTCCTTGGTGTAATGAAGGAGTTGGTGAGGAAAGTGTTTTAAAAAGATTTCAAGCTAATAAATTATGAAAGTATGTTAAAATTATAACCTTTAATGAATTAATGGATCTAGGTAATAATCATTAATGTCTTCTAATATTACAAAAAGAGCATTAACTATATATCATATGCCTCCTGACGGAAAAACACAGCAGCATGTAGAAAGTTTTTTTTTTTTTTGGTCAAAAAATGCAATTTAAATCTGATTAAGCTCCTAGATATAACTATGAATTTTTAGAAAAATACCAGGAAAAAGTTGTTAACATTGTAAGTATGTAAGCAACAACATCCAGACTTAGGTTTAGAGTGCAGGTGTGTGTGTGTTTGTGTGTGTGTGTGTGTGTGTGTGTGTTGAGGGGGAGAAACTCTGCAGAAAAACAACATGATTTCTTCAACAAATAAATTTTAAGAGAGAATCCAAAAATGAAAGTTAAAAAGAATGCATTTACAATGATGTCAAAGAGAATGAAATATTTATAAGTAAATTTTTAAAAACAAGTGCAAAAGTACACTCTTAAAAACACAAAACATTGTTGAAAGAAATTTTTAAAAGATATAAATAAATGGAAAGACATCTCATGTTTGTGGATTGAAAGACAATATTTATAAGGTGAAAATATTCTTCAAATCGATCTACAGATTCAATGCAATTCCTTTCAGAACCCCAGCTGGTTTCTTCGTAGAAATTTACAAGCTGATCCTCATATTCTTATGGAAACTCAAGGAACCTAGAATAGTCAAAACAATCCTGCAAGAGAACATAGTTGTAGGACTCATCCTTTTCCATTTCAACATTTACTAAAAAGCTACAGTTACCAAAACAGTGTGGTGTTGGCATAAGGCTAACATGTATATCAGTAGAATAGAACTGAGATTTCAGAAATAAACCCATGTGTCTATGGTCAACTGATTTTCAACAGAGGTGCCAAGGCCATTTAATGGAGGAAGAATAGTTTTTTTCAACAAAGTGTGCTGGAATAAAAGGATAGCCACATGCAGAAGAATGAAGCTGAACCCTCACCTCACAGCACATACAAAAATTAACTAAAAATGGATTATGTTATAAAATTGTTAGAAGAAAGCAATAGTAAGTCTGCTCTTGAGTTAGGCAATTGATTCTTTGATATGACACCATAAGCAAGGGCAACAAAAGAAAAAATAAATAAATTGGACTTCATGAAAATGATAAACTTCTGTGTTTCAAAGAATACTGAAAAATGTAAAAAGACAACTCACGAAATAAAGGAAAATATTTGCAAATTATATACTTGGTAAGAAACTTACCTACAATATATTTTTTAAAATCTTACAACTCAAATATAAAAAGATAACCCAATTAAAAAATGAGCAAAGGATCTGAATAGGCTTTTCTTCACAGACGCACAAATGGCCAATAAGCACATAAAAAGATGCTCAGCATCATTCGTTATCAGGGAAATGCAAATCAAAACCACAATGAGATACCATTTTACACTTATTAGGATGGTTATAATAAAAAAGTTAGATAATACCAAGTGTTGGTGATGATGTGGAGGAAATGAGAAGTATGAATTTCATACGTTGCTGATGGGACTGTAAAAATGCTGTAGCCACTTTGGAAAAGAGTCTGACAGTGTTTTAAAAAGTTAGGCATAGAGTTGCCATAAGATCTAGTAATTACATTCCCAGTTATATATGCCAAAGAAGTAAAAAACATATATCTACACAAAACCTTCTACATGATTGTTTATTGCAGCATCATTCATAATGGCCAAAAGGTGGAAAAATCCAAAATGTCCATCAACTGATAAATGGCTAAATAAAGTGTAATATATCTGTACAATGAAATGTTATTCAGCCTTAAAAAGGGATGAAGTACTGATACATGCTGTAACATGTATGTATATTCAAAGCTTTACACTAAGTGAAAGAAGCCAGTCATAAAAACTATACCTTATATGATTCCACGTATATTAAATGTCCAAAAATGGCAAATATATAGAAAGAGAAATAAATTAGTGATTGCTTAGGACTAGGGGACAGGTAGACAGGGATGCTGGAGGACTGAAAGCTAAAGAGTATGGAGTTTCTTTTTGAGGTAATGAAAATGTTCTAAAATTGATTGTTGTGATGGTTGCATAACTTTGTGAGCATACCAAAACCCATTTAATTATACATTTAAAAGCATCAGTGGCACAATATGTGAATTCTGTCTCAATAAAGTTGTACTAAAAGACTTGTAAGAAGGAAAATAAAAAATCTGGAAGTGGAGCCTATAGACAAATCTATAGATTAAAAGAAACCTAAATAATTCCCTGAAGTTCTCATTTAAAGCTAGACTGAACATTGTCTCTCTATTAAACTCTATAAATCATTAAAACAACAACAATAACTATACAACAACCTAAGAGACACATTCACCAATTGCAATGTTATTTCCTTTCCTCAAGAGTTCTAATTTATATTTATGTATGGATCAAACAAGCTTAGAAAAAAGATAGGAAAATTTGAACACTGGGCTGTATATTTTATGATATTAAGTAATTGTTCATTTTCTTTCATTTGTGATAAAGGTATTGTGGTTATGCTTTAGAAATAATTCTTATTTTTCAGAGATACATACTGAAATGCTTGTGGATTAAATGATGTGGTATCTTGGATATGGTTAAAATAATCTGGTGACTAGTGATCAGGTAGTAAAGGCAGGCCTGCACAGGTGTTGTGCCAAGTTTGTTCTGCAGACTATGGCTGAGCAATGGATGAACAGAGTATGCAGACACAGGTATCTTGCCTGTCAGCACGGGTAGGGGACTGCTGGCAGAGTGAGCAGCAGCAGCCTCGATAAGCCAGTGACACTTGCATTTATTTAGTATAAATTTAATGACAAAGGCTTTGAGCAACACAGTTTGTGGGTAACAAACATTGTCAGCCTCCCAAGGAGAGAGCAGTCCTGCATGTGAATAATCAAAAGCCACTTTTAGGACATGAGTAAATAAGCTATTTGGATAAACTTCCCTACATTCCTTTGTACCTACTCATCACCCTTTGCCCCAGGGTAAGAACAACTGCCTTCAGCTCATTCTTCCCTAAAGCTTTGCAAAACATCCCAGCCTTCCAAGAAGGTTTGTGTATTTCCTATAATTTCTCCTACCACCCTGATCAATCTCCTACATCTGCCCCTTTTTTGTTTTCTTTTTGCATCAGGTTTTGTTGATTGAAGAATACTGATGTGTGCAGCAACAGGTTTGTCAGGCACAGCAGTTATAAGTAGTATTCTTGCTTTGCATCCTAGAATTAGTAAATAACATAAGACAAACATGAATATAATCAGTAACATTCTTTCCAAGTCAAGGAGTGACCTTTAGTGTTACTTGGCATCTCAGTCTAATGTGTGCCATTACTGAGGGACCCCACTGGGGGTATGTCAATTCCTACTAGCCAAGCAGTTGCTTTGTTAGAGGCTGGGAAGGGAGTGTCTGGCTAAGTAACAGGTGGAAAAAAGGCAGATTTAGAAGATGGGCTCAATAGAGTATAGCAGGTACAGGTAGCAAGCAAAGTGAGAGAATAAAAAAGGAACAAATTATCTGGAGCCAATGGTGTTTGTGTTTGGAGCAGGATTAACTCAGCCTCCTTAGTTGTTTTCTTCAGCATCCCCCAGGTAATGTCTGGGGCCTCTGTCATCCAAGGAAGCTGCATCATATGGGGCTGTGGGTCCTGCAGGGTCATTTCCTTCATTTCTGGTACTGGGTTGCATCCTAGCCACGCCATGGTATGGTTTGATGCATTGTGCTGGAATCCAAAGAGGACCTGAGGGGGTGTAAACACAAGCATATCCTCTTCCCCATGTTAGCAAATCATTTGGACTACACCATACATTATTATTCACATCTTTCTATAAAACTGTGGGTTTTATGTCTTGAGAGGTTTTAGCAAAGTGCTTTTCTATAGCTGATTGAAATTTATCACTTCAGTTTTAAAAATTAAGGGCAAATAAGGCTTGTGCTAGTAGTGTTACAGGATCCTTACTCATATTCCCCTTTTTTGTTTTCTGAGCATATTTTTAAGGGTGGAGTGGGCACATTCTACTATGGCCTGTCCTTGGGGATTATATGGGATGCCTGTGGAATGTCGGATGTTCCATGTGTGACAAAATTATTGAAATTGTGAGCTGGCATAAGCCAGGCCATTATCAGTTTTAATTTTTGTGAGCCATCCCAAATGCAAAAGTTAAAAGAAGATGTTTAATAACACAACGGGTGGACTCTCCAGGAAGAGCATGTGCACTAATTAGGTGAGAATTGGTATCAACAGATACATGTACATATCTTAGTTTTCCAAATTCAGGGATGTGTGTAATATCTCTTTGCTATAACTGATTAGGTTCTAGTCCTCTAGGGTTAACACCTGTTGAAGGAGGGTATGTGCCTGCGAGCTGGCAATCTGGGCATTACAGGATAATTTGTTTAGCCAGTCTTTAGGTAAGCTGAATTTGTTTAGTTAAGTTTCTCTAATTTTGGTGGAAAAATTGATGTGATTGGGTGGCTTGGTCAAGCAGTGATGTCATAACTTGTAGGGTGTGCTTGATCATTGCCATAGCCAGTGGGTCAGGCATTGAGCAGTGGGGCTCGAATATGTGTGATACAAATATGATGCATATGTTGATCTAGCAATTGCTGAAGTTGAAGAAAAAGGGCACACAGGGTGGGCTCAAGAGTAGATTTAATGGGGACTGTCTCAAAGTTCTACAATAAATAAACAGAGTAAGCAGAGTCACTAACAATATTGATGGGCTGAGCGGAAACAGTTTCCAGGGCTAATACTACAGCTCCAACCTCAGTTCTCTGAGTGCTAGTAAATCCAGATAACATGAGGGAATTATGTGGTTTCCACCAGACAGCTGCTTTTCCATTTTTACCAGAGCTACCCATAAAAAGCATTAAAACATTAGGTATGGGGGAGTGAACTACTTTTGTAGGCAAAACTACAGGAGTCCAAGATAAGAACTGAAGTAGTTTGTCAGCAAGAAGGGCATGGTCTATATGGCCTGTATAATCAGAGAGTGCTATCTGAAGATCTACAGTTAGGGGCAATACTACTTTGAATTGCTTTAAAAATTGCGTTGGCTAATATAAAACATACAAAGTAAACCTGTGCAAGTTTTGTTAAAGAAAGCATTGTGTTCAAAGCCTATAAAAGGTCAGTTTATCTATATACTAAAGTTGAAGTTAAGATAAAATTTCATTTTCCTATTGCCTTGGAAATAAAAATGGTTTTCCTGAATTTTATATACAGTATAAAAGTTTGTTGCTTAATTAATCTTTGACAATTCCACCTAATTTACCAATTTAGATCAACTGATATGTGCTGCCTAGATTACAATGGAAAAAATGTTGTGATATCTGCTGTGGGGATAGGAGTGGGATGGGGGCAATCTGTACACCATCTACTAACCAATGCAATTCCTCTACAACATAACAGACCTCCAAATATCTGGGTTGCTCTCACACACCCTCTAAGTTTTCTGTTCCCTAGGTTAAACATCTGCAAGTCCTTTAACCAGTCTTCATGTGGACCTGGTTTTTAGATATTTCATTTTTCTCTTCCCCACCAAACACCAATAATTTTGTCACTCTTCCTCTGGAAATATGGTGCCTAAGCACGAAGGCAATACAAATATGTTTTTATCACATTTATAGTATTAACAATCATTTCTGAAAAGTTACTTGTCTTGCCTTGTCAATGCTTGTTTTGTTTCATTTCTGGTCATTTCTCCCTTTTGTGATGGTCACATAAAATTATTACTGTGTATTTTAAGACGCTAGCCTCCTATCCTAATTTGGTTTTATTTACAAATTTAGTGAGCATTTTGTTGGTTTGTTTTGTTTTGTTTTGTTTTTGAGATGGAGTTTCACTCTTGTTGCCCAAGCTGGAGTGCAATGGAGCCATCTTGGCTCACTGCAACCTCTGCCTCCTGGACTCAAGCGATTCTCCTGCCTCAGCCTCCTGAGTAGCTGAGATAACAGGCGTTTGCCACCATGCCAGGCTAATTTTTATATTTTTAGTAGAGACAGGGTTTCTCCATGTTAGCCAGGCTGGTCTCGAACTCCTGACATCAGGTGATCTGCCTGCCTCGGCCTCCCAAAGTGCTTGGATTATAGGCATAAGCCACTGCGCCCACCTAAGCATGTTTTTTCCCATTATTTAAGTAATTAATTCATCCATCTAATCAACAAATTTGAATATCTATTCTGTGCCTTGCTCTGCTCTAGGATCTAGGAGTATGATGGTGAACAAAAACAGGCATGGCACTTGATCTCCTGAGTTTATAATCTGGTGGATGGAAATCTAAATTCCATAATGTGTATAAGATATCAACAACATCAAATAACATCAATTATTACAATGAGGAAGCTGGGGCGGTGCTGTTTTGGAAAACCATAAGAGTGTTTTAGAGAAGCAGCAGCTCTGGTTAGATGGGAAGTATTTTCATTGACCTGTAATTCACTGTAAAATTTAAACTTGCTGAAAAAAATAAGGTTTTACTTCCCCATCAAAGAAAATATATTCAATCTTCTGTCAGTACAATAATCTAAACACTCAAGCATTCAGTTCCTAGAGTAGGAAATACTATGTATAAATTCTGTGCTGTAGATAAACAACAAATCTACAATACATTAAGCCAGAGACTGGAATGGATGCTGAGGGATTCATAGATATTGTTAGTTAAATTTATTAAAGGGGCTAGGATAGAATATGGGTGAAATTCATTTCTATTAACTATTTGGAGGAGGCAGTTGACATCATGAAAAGTGCATGGAACCAGTTGTCAGCATGCCTGGGTATTGGTGCTGGCTAAGTTTATCATGTAGGATATATGAGAAGTCTGCTAAATCACTTGACTTTTTGGCCACAATTTCTTCATTTATAAAACGAGACTAATATTACCTACTCTGACATCATTATTATGTTACTGGGAGCAACTAACTGAGACAAAGTCCAATAAGTACCTTGGAAAATGAAAAGCAGTACAAATATAAATTTCTTACATTAATTAGTCATTGTGTTTTCATTCTAGACAGGGTAGAAAGATGTCATCCCCATGAAAGAGTTCTTTAATTCTTCCATAAGAAGAATTTGCTATATTACAATTTGTATAATGCTTTAAAGTTTCAAAGGCTATTTTTGAAAAAAATCATGACCCTCTACCCCCCGAAATCATGCCAACATATGACCAAATGAAGAGCAAGTGGAAATAGTTATTTTTCTGATGAGTTTCAGTCAAAGGTAAAATAAAGTAATAAAAGACTTCATCTTTTGAAATAGCTCTTACTGCATAATCATTCCAGTTTGTAGGAAAAGTGTATGTCATGATCTTTTTGTTAGTATTTTATGTTGTCTATACACTTCTGATGCATTTGTTTGAAGGTTTTCTAGGGCCAACATGAACAGAAATATCACATGAGTATTTTTTGAAATAAAAACAAACTTTAACGTAATATCACTGATTAGGGGAGGACACCTGGAGGTACTGAAATTACTGAGGATGAGTAAGCTCATGGAAAAACTCGATCTTCAAAAATAATGAAAAGCTTCAAGGTTTAGAAGATATAACCTGTGGCCTTCAAATACATTTCTCTTTTGAGATGATCTGTCTTTAGCATTCTGAGTTATGAGCTCAATGCCTTATTGGTCACTTACAAGGTATCAGACAGCAAATCTCAGGAAATATGACATTGCTTTCAACTTGTGCATTATATAGTATTAGTATTGGTGATGACGCCAACAGTTACAAATACACTTCAGGTGCACCCACTGTCCCCTTCTCTCTTTTATCCCCCACTGCTACCACAAGATAGAAGAACTAGCATACTAGAACAAGCAATGAAGACTTTAAAAAATGATAGCTATAATCTGAGCCAGTGGTCAACATCAGCCTCTCTTAGAAATTAACCAAGGACTTGCATCAATTCACAGAGCATTTATTAGAGAAAATAATCTGAATCTCAGTAAGACCAGGGAGTTTTCTTGCATTTTAACTAATTCTATTCCCATTCTCTCTCCTCACTTCTATCGTAACCTTGAAAACCAGTAACTCACAATCACACTGAAAACCAGCAGTCTTGCAGTCACTGGAGGGGTCAGAATGGGATTGGAACACTTCCAAAGCCTCATCCCCAGAGAACTGTCATTATTTTACTGGTCTGGCAGTTTCCTGGAAACCCCCAGTCACAGAGTTTCTCTTTAATTCACCTGACTTTTCCTCAAAGCATTTGTCTAAAACAACCAGTAGCAATTGTTTAACATTGAAGTTGCCTGTGGCAATGATAACAATGGGCAAAAACAATAAATTGACATAAAAACATAAAAGGAAAAGCTCAGGAGTGAGATGTCTATAGGTGGCATTAATCATTTCAGTAGACACAGAAAAAGTACTTGACAAAATCCAAAACCTTTTCCTTGATTAAAAAAATCACAAACTAGAAGCATAAAAGAAATTCCTCAATCTGATAAAGGACATATATGAAAAACCCACAGTTAGCATCACACTTAAGGATAAAAGACTAGATTCTTTTCATTTGGGATCAGGAACAAGACAAGTAAGTATGTCCACTCTTGTCTCCAATTTAACATTGTATTAGAAGTTGTAGCCAGGGCCCTTAAGCAAGAAAATGAAGTAAAAGACATCCAGATTGGAAAGGAAGAAGTAAAACTATCTTTATTTACAGATTACATGTTCTTAAATATAGAAAATCCTAAGGAACCTATTTAAAAAAGGACTACATCTAGCAGCGAACCTGAACAGACATTTCTCCAAAGAAGAATAGACATTTCTCACAAGAAAACATAAACCTAATGTAAATGATGGGAGGATGGGATGCAGGAAACCACCATGGCGTGTGTATACCTATGTAACAATCCTGCACAATCTGCACATGTACCCCAGAACTTAAAGTATAATAAAAAGCATAAAAATGGCCAACAGGTATATGAAAAATTGCTCAACATCACTAATCATCAAAGAACTGCAAATCCAAAACACTATGAGATATCACCTCATACTCACTAGGATGGCTATAATAAAAAAGGTGAGAGATAACAAATCTTGGTGAGAGTGTGAAGAAAGGAGAACCCTTGTATACTGTTGGTGAGAATATAGGTTGGTGCAGCCATTATGAGAATTGGTATGGAGATTCCTAAAGAAATTAAAAACAGAACTACCATATGACCTAACAATCCTACTCCTGGGTATTAACTCAAAAGAGATGAAATAATCACATCAGAAAGATATCTACACTCTCATGTTCATTGCAGCATCGTTTTTAATAGCCAAAATATGGAAACAACCTAAGTGTCCATCAATAGATAAATGAATAAAGAAAATGTGGTACACATACACAGTGGAGTACTATTCAGTCATAAAAAACAGACTCTGCCATTTGGCACAATATGGATGGTACTGGAGTACATTATGCTAAGTGAAAGAAGCCAGACATAGAAAGAAAAAATATTGCATGATCTCACTTAAATGTAAAATCTTTTTTTAAAAGGTCAAATATATAGCAATAGAGAATAGAACAGTGGTTACCAGGGGTGGGGAGATATAATTCAAAGGATACAAAGTAGCAGACATGTAGGATGAACAACTTGAAAGAGTGAATATAAAACATAAAGACTATAGTTAATAAAATTGTATTGTATTAGAGTTTTTATTAAATAAATAGATTTTAGTTGCTCTTGTCACACAAACATGAGATAATAGATGTGTTAATTTGCTTCACTATAGTAACTGTTTTTCTGTCTATACATATCCCATAACATCATGTTTTATACCTCAAATATAAACAATAACATTTATTTAAAAAACTATTAAAACTAGTGAGTTCAGAAAGGTTTTAGAATAAAAGCCAAAATATAAAAATAAATTGTGCTTCCATAGATTAGTAATGAACAATCCAAAAGGAAAATTAAGAAAAAAATTCCATTTATAACAGCGTGAAAAGGAATGAAACACTTAGAAATAAATTTAACAAAAGTTCAAGATGTATACACAGAAAGCAACAACACATCATTGAAAGAAATTAGAGGAAGATCTAAATAAACGGAAAGACATCCCATGTTTATGGATTGGGGGGTTTAATATTGCTAAGATGGTAATACTCCCCCAAGTGGTCTATGGCTTGTACACATTCCCTATGAAAATCACATCTGCCTTTTTTTTTTAAACAGAAATTGACAAGCTGATCCTAAAATTTATATGGAAATACAAGGGACCAAATTAGTTAAAACACTTCTAAGAAAGAAAAACAAAATCGTAGGACTCACACTTCTTGATTTCAAGGCTTACTATAAAGCTACAGTAATCAAGATAGCACAGCACTGAAATAACAATAGACATATAGACCATATGATGTAGAATTGAGAGTTCATATATAAATCATAAGATTTATGGTCAATTAATAATATTTGCCAAACAGAAAACTTGAAAATATCAGGCATGAGGGTTTCCTTTAATATATTTGGCAGTCCAGCTTAACAGAATCTATCAGGAGAGAGAACGTGGAAGACATAGGAACTTGTGATAGTAAGCTCAGTCATCTAAGCAAGGAGTATTCCTTCCTCGACCCTCCCTACTCCCAAGGAGATTCAGCATTGGTCTATTTAGCCAAGGTCTTTTAAGGCCTGTGGCAGAGGTTTTTAGCTCGGGGTCTATGAATAGGATCAAGTGGTTCATAAAATGTCTACAACACCAAATAATAATTTTTGAATATATTAATATCTGTATTTTTATATTCTACAGCTTTCATCAGATTCTCAAAGGAGTTCATGACCAGAAAAGTCATAATCATTCACTGAAGGGTCTTTCTCTGGGATTTAGGTCAGCCAGCAGTCCTGAACTGCCCTAATTGAAATATAACTGGATAACTTAGTTGAAGCAACTATTTCCTTAGAGCTTCTCTTGTTGCTATGAACAGATGTACTTCAGCCTCCCCTGGCTTTGGGGCACCTTTTTAGTATTATATAACTTACCTAAATCCTACTTAGTCTTGCTTTGCTGCCATGACTTATGCGGACCTGATATTGCCCATTACTATGGTGGTTGTTTCCTGCCTCATCCTGGATCCTGACTAGATCTGTGGCAGTATCACTATTATGCTGATGTCACTAGCTCAACCTTTTTCTGACGATTCTGTCAGGACACTTCAGTCATTGTAGATTGATGGATTAGGAGAATTATTATGTCATTGACAAAATATATATATAAAGCAGGAGTGGGGTGAGAACTGCTTCAAAAGAAGTTGCTGAGTTTCTTTGTAGATGTATTACATGGTGGTGAGACATATGAGTAGAAACCACCAGCAGATGCTGAGTAATTTATGTCTACTGCCTGGCCCTGTGAGACCCTGAGTTTGTGAGCACTGGCTATAACTGAATCCTTGGGGAAAACCCCAGTTAGGAGACTGGAGGACAAAGAGGATTGCTTGAAGAAGATCAAGAAGAAAAAGTTATATAGGTGAGATCCTAAAAAAGGAGACACTGCAATAAATCTTAGATAAGGGTCCTAGAAGTAATGGGATAACAGCATGAGTGAAACAATTAGCTTTGGATAAGAGGAAGAAAGTTTCCAGTATCTAATTAGATACAGAGACTCTTGGAGTTTCAAAGATGCCTAGCTCATCACTTATTTTACAGGCTCATGGTATATTAAAAGAAAATTTAAAAAACGTGTCAAAACATGGTCTTAACATTGTGAGATGTTGAAAATGTTTATATTTAACATACTGACACTTCTATGACCATCAAAATTTCCACATAATGTAATATATTTAAAAAATAAAATATTTTTAATGTAACCAGTAATATTCTTTATTGTCTATGGTTTAGTAATAAGACACAAGTTTAAAGTTGTCTAATAAATGTCATCTTCTTTAATCTTGTCAGTTTATGTCTGGAGTTAGGACTATACTTTCTGAATGTACAGTCTTCCTGAAAAAAATATTAAAAGTCTAAATAGAGGTCTTCAAGAACATGACACTGATCAAAATGGGTTTTCCTTTTTTAGAGATGTGAGGCTTCTGAAATAGTAGGAATAAAAGGGATGAATGAATGAGTATGCTAGTCTTTTTTTTCAGATATACGATTTATGAACACAGTATATAGATTTTTTAGATCTTAAAGGAACCTTAAAACATGGTAAACAAAGCTAAATCTGATAATTCAGATTCTCATTTTATTACAGACAAGGAAACTCAGAGAACTTCTACAAATTTATGTTACTAGCCTAGACTCAAGATGAGAAATCAAGTCCTCCTCAGAGTTTTCCAAACTTGCCTGATCATATGAATCACCTGGGGGCCTTGTGAAATACGGATAAAACAAATTCTATCCACCCTGACCTACTAAATCATAGTTTTGAGGCTTGGTGCCTGGGAATTTGTGTTTTAACAAGGATCCACAGCAACATGAGTGTGGTAATTCTGGGGGACATTGCATCTGATTTACAACTCACTCATCTTCCCATCTTGACACTTGCCCTTCACAATCGCCACAATTTATGGCATTTTAAAGATCAAAAATATTCACATTTTATAAAATTAATTAGGCAGAGGGTTTTGAATAGTGAATGAAGGCAAAGTTGTGGACTTAGCCTTAATCATCCAATTTACCCTAATTTATGTTCAAGTTGGAACAATTCAACTTTCAGTCTGTGTCAAATTATTCTGAGGCTGATTTTTATAAGAGTTCTTTTTAGCATGGCATTGGGTTTCTTGAAATCTGAGGATCTCTGGGCTGCAATTAACCCAGTGTATGCTCAAGAACCTCTTCTTGGAGAATGTAAACATTCCATTATTCAGTCACCTTTGAAAAAAGACCACTTTCACCAAAGTAGAGACTCATAATTATCATTTTATAGATGATTAAATGGACACCCAAAGAAGCTAAGTGATTTACCCAAGTTCATATAGCTGTACTGTGGCAGGGCCAAAGCACAAACCTGTTCATTTATCTTGTGTTGATTGAGCACCAGCTTCTCCTGGGAAATGCACTCACTGATGGGGATACAAAGGTGCAGAAGACTTGGTCCCTGCCCCAAAGGAAGTCTGTTTCTTCAGATTGCTAAGTCAGACAGCCTGTAGATGCTGGGCCATCACTAATGTCACTTGAACTTCATCAGAGCAAGTAGCTTTTAATTTGAATCCCATATTTATTAAAACAGTCCTTGGGACTGTTGAGGGAGAAAGAGATGTTGCAAACTGTTATCCTAGAGACTTGCTTTGCTTGGTCTGATTATCCTTACATATTTTTAAATTGTCAGTTAAAAATTGGGAAAGCTCACTTTTTAAAAATCTAGATTTCTGGATTATCTTAAAAAAAGACACCAAAAACCTCAAGATCTGTCCTTACTGGATCAGTGTTCCCTTTCTGTGATAATTCTTTAAAGGTAAGGCACTATTGCTTATTTTATTTGGGCTGGTGCTAGCCAATTCAACATAGTTTCTAACCAGCACCTTTTACTCACTCCTACTGCCTACCCAATTCCTAAATTATTTAAGTTTGCTAAGCCTGGCAACTAACTTCTGGGGCCACCAGTTATTGTCTGAACCACGCTTGACGGCAGGTGGCAGCAGTGAGCTGTATTATTACCATTTCTCCTCCAAGTTGGAAGGATGCACTCACTGCAGTACCAATCAGCTCCAGGGATTTTTCTTCTATTCCTCTGAAAACAAAACAAAACCCAAGGTCATCAGGTTTTAGTTGAGTCATATTTTGACAAAGTTATGAAAAAGAGATTTAATGTTAGTAGTGAAAAAAAGCCCTTTGTGTGCAATAGGAATCTACCAGGAAAAAAAATTGGCTGGCTACCAGGAAGAAGAGTCCTGAAGCTGAGAGATAGTGCAACCTGGCTCGCAGCCATTAGTTGTGGAATCTCTTTCTCACAGCACATAATAAAAATTAACTCGGATGAGTCATAGACCTAAATGTAAGAACTAAAACTTTAAAACTTTTAGAAAAAAATACATAGGAGTAAATATTTGTGACCTTGGATTAGAAATTAGTTTCTTAGATATAACACAAAAGCACAAGCAACAAAAGAAAAAAATAGAAAAATGGGACATCAAAATATAAGACTTTTGTGTTTTAAGATACATCATCAAGAAAAAGACAGCCTCCCGAATAGGAGAAAATGTCTGCAAATCATTGATTTCATAAAGGACTTGTATACAAAATATATATAAACCTCTTATAACTGAACAATAAAAAGAAGACTGACCCAATTAAAAATGATTAAAAGATCTGAATAGACATTTCTACAAAGTATACAAAAAGCTAATAAGCATATAAAAAGATATTCAACATCATTTGTCAACAGAGAAATGCAAATCAAACAATAATGAGATACCACTTCACTCTCCGTGGTTAAGGATGGCTATTTAGGATGACTAAAATACAGACAATAACAAGTGCTGACACTGATGTGAAGAGAAGAGAACCTTCATAACTGCTCATGGAATTATAAATGGAACAACTGCTTTGGAAAACAGTTTGGCAATTTCTCAATATGAATGATCCAGCAATTCCATTCCTTGATATACAGCCAAGAGAAATGAAAACATGCACACACAAAAGAGTTGTACATGGAGATTAATAGCAGCTTTATTAACAATAGCCAAAAGATGAAAACAACATGTCTATCAATTGGTGAGTGGATAAACAAAATGTTGTAAGCAGTGCCCCTTCATCTGTGATTTTGCTCTCTGTGGCTGCAGTTACCTGTGGTAAACGTCAGTCTGAATATATTAAATGGAAAATTCTAGAAATAAGCAATTCATACATTTTAAATTGCATATCATTCTGAGTGTGATGAAATCTGGTGTCATCCCATTCTGTACTGCCTGGGATGTGAATCATCACTTTGTCTAGCATCTCCACACTATATGTCACCTGCCTCCTAGTCACTTAGTAGTTGTCTCAGGCATCACTCAGTACTTATGTTCAAGTCATCCTTATTTTACTTAATAATGGCTCCAAAATGCAAGAGTAATGATGCTGATTCAGATATACTAAAGAGAAGCCATCAAGTGCCTCTTTTAACTGAAAAGGTAAAAGGTATCATTGACTTTATACAGAAAGAAAAAAAGTTGTATGCTGAGATTGCTAATATTTATGAGAAGAATGAATCTTCTGTGAAATTGTGAAGAAGGAAAAAAGAAATTTGTGCTAGTTTTGCTGTCACACCTCAAACTGCAAAAGTTATGGCCACAGTGCCTGTTAAGTGCTTAGTTAAGGTGGAAAAGTCATTAAATTTGTGGGTAGAAGACATCAATAGAAAAATGTTCTGACTGATGGCAATTGGGTTTGGTATTATTGAGGTTTCAGGCATCCACTTGGAGGCTTGGAACATATTCCCTCCAGATAAGAAAAGTCTACTGTGTATCCATACAATGGAATATTATTCAGCCAGAAAAAGAATGAAATTCTGATACATGCTACAACATGAATCAACTTTGAAAACATTAAAATAAGTAAAGGAAGGCTGTCATAAAATAATTCTATTGATAGGAAATGTCCAAAATAGGTGATTATGACTTCCGCCAAGATGGCCGAATAGGAACAGCTCTGGAGAGCAGTTCCCAGCTAGAGTGGCACAGAAGGCGAGTGATCTCCACATTTCCAACTGAGGTACCAGTTTCATCTCAATGGGACTGGTTGGACACCGGGTGTAGCCCAAGGAGGGCAAATCGAGGCAGGGTGGGGTGCTGCTTCATCTGGGAAGTGCAATGGGCCAAAGGACACCCCCTACCCAATGGAGGACATCAGGGACTTTTCCAGCCATTCTGGCACTCTGGTTCAAATACTGCACTTCTCCCATGGTCTTTACAGCCCACAGACCAGGAGATTCCTGCCGTGCCTATAAGCACTGTGGGTTTCCAGCACAAATCTGGGCAACTGCTTCAGCTGGGGCTTCAGGTTTCTAGCACAAATCTGCGCGGTCGTTTTAACTTGTGCCTGGAACGCCTGTGAGACAGAGCCACCCATTACCCTGAAAAAAAAAGGGGGCTGAAGGCAGGGAGCCAAGTGATCTGGCTCTGAGAGTTCCACCGCCACAAAGACCAGCAAACTGAAACCCACTGGCTTGAGAGTTTCACAGCCAGCACAGCAGTTTGACCTGGGATGTTTGAACTCAGTGGGGGGAAGTGCATCCGCCGTTACTGAGGCAGTCCACCATTACTGAGGCAGTCCACCATTACTGAAGCAGTCTGCCATTAGGAAGGCAGTTCTAACCTTACCTGTGTAAATAAAATCACAAGGAAGTTTAAACAGCAGCTGGGCAGAGCCTGTGGCAGCTCAGCAATGCCTCTGCAGGCAGACTGTGACTAGACTCCCTCCTTGCTGTGCAGGGCATCTCTGAAAAAAGGCAGCATCCTATCAGGGACTTATAAATAAAGCCCCAACTTCCCAGGATAGAGCACCTGGATAAAGGGGCGGGTGTGAGTTCCACTGGACCAGACTTAAACGTCACTGCCCAGCAGCTCTGAAGGGAGCAACAGAGCTCTGAACTCAGCACTTGAGCTCTGATAAGGGACAGGCTGCCTCGTCAAGCAGCTCCCTGACCCCCATATATCCAAAGAGACACCTCATACAGGAGAGCTCTGGCTGACATCTGGTGGGTACCCTTCTGGTACAAAGCTACCAGAGGAAGGAACAGGCAGCAATCCTTGCTGTTCTGTAGCCCCTGCAAGAGATTCCCAGGTAAGCAGGATCTGGACTGGAACTCCAGCAGTCCTGAAGCAGAGGGGCCTGACTGTTACAAGGAAAACTAAAAAACAGAAAGAAATGGCTTCAGCATCAACAGAAAGGACGTCCAATCAGAGACCTCATCCAAAAGTCATCAAAGACCAAAGGTAAATAAATCCATGAAGATGGGAAGAAACCAGTGCAAAAAGGATGAAATTATCAAAAATCAGAATGCCTCTCCTCCTTGAAGGGATCACAACTCCTCACCAGCAAGGGAACAAAACTGGATGGAGAATGAGTTTGATGAATTGACAGAAGCAGGCTTCAGAAGGTGGGTAATAACAAACTTCTCTGAGCTAAAAGAACATGTTCTAACCCAACACAAAGAAACTAAGAACCTTGAAAAAAGGGTAGCAGAAATGCTAACGAGAATAACCAGCTTGGACAAGAACCTAAACGACATGATGGAGCTGAAAAACACAGCACAAGAACTCCGTGAAGCATACACAAGTTTCAATAGCTGAATCAATCAAGCAGAAGAAAGGATATCAGAGACTGAAGATCAACTCAATGAAATAAAACAAGAAGGCAAGATCAGAGAAAAAAAGAGTGAAAAGAAAAGAATAAAGTCTCTAAGAAATCTGGGATTATGTGAAAAGACTTAATCTACATTTGATTGTTGTACCTGAATATGACGAGGAGAATGAATCCAAGCTGAAAAACACTCTTCAGGAAAGTATCTAGGAGAACTCCCCCAATCTAGCAAGGCAGGCTAACATTCAAATACAGGAAATACAGAGAACACCACAAAGATATTCCTCAAGAAGAGCAACCCTAAGGCACATAATCATGAGATTCACCAGGGTTGAAATAAATGAAAAAAATGCTAAGGGCAGCCAGAGAGAAAGGTCAGTTTACCCACAAAGGGAAGCCCATCAGACTTATAGCAGATCTCTTGTCAGAAACCCTACAAGCCAGAAGAGAGTGGGGGCCAATATTGAACATCCTTAAAAAAAGAACTTTCAACCTAGAATTTCATATCCAGCCAAACTAAGCTTCATAAGTGAAGGAGAAATAAAATATTTTATGGACAAGCAATTGCTGAGAGATTTCGTCACCACCAGGCCTGCCTTACAAGAGCTCCTGAAAAAGGCACTAAACATGGAAAGGAACAACCAGTACCAGCCACTACAAAAACGTATCAAATGGTAAAGACCATTAACACAATGAAGAAACTGCGTCAACTAACAGGCAAAACAACCACCTTGTATCGAAATGGCAGGATCACTTTCACACATAACAATATTAACCTTAAATGTAAATGGGCTAAATGCCCCAATCAAAAGACACAGACTGACAAATTTGATAAAAAGTCAAGACCCATCAGTGTGCTTTATTCAGAAGACCTATCTCATGTACAAAGACACACACAGACTCAAAATAAAGGGATGGAGGAAGATTTACCAAGCAAATGGAGAGCAAAAAAAGCAGGGATTGCAATCCTAGTCCCTGATAAAATGGACTTTAAACCAACAAAGATCAAAAGAGGCAAAGAAGGGCATTACATGATGGTAAAAGGATCAGTGCAACAAGAAGAGCTAACTATCCTAAATATATATGCACCCAATACAGGAGCACCCAGATACATAAAGTAAGTTCTTAATGACCTACAAAGAGACTTAGACTCCCACACAATAATAGTGGGAGACCTTAACACCTCACTGTCAGTATTAGATAGATCAACAAGACAGAAAATTAACAAGGATATCCAGGACTTGAAAGCAGATCTGGACCAAGTGAACCTAATACACATCTACAGAACTCTCCACCCCAAATCCACAGAATATACATTCTTCTCAGCACCATATTGCACTTACTCTAAAATTGACCACATAATTGGAAGTAATTCACTCCTCAGCAAATGCAAAAGAACAGAAATCATAACAACAAGTCTCTCAGACCACAGTGCAATCAAATTACAACTCAGGATTAAGAAACTCACTCAAAACTGCACAGCTACATGGAAACTGAATAACCTGCTCCTGAATGACTACTGGATAAATAATGAAAGGAAGGCAGAAATAAAGATGTTCTTCAAAACCAATGAGAATGAAGACACAATGTACCAAAATCTCTGGGCCACATTTAAAGCAGTGTCTAGAGGGAAATTTATAGCATTAAATGCCCACATGAGAAGCAAGGAAAGATCTAAAATCAACACCCTATCATCACAATTAAAAAAGCTAGAGGAGCAAGATCAAACAAAATCAAAAGCTAGCAGAAGACAAGAAATAATTAAAATCAGAGCAGAACTGAAGAGATAGAGACACAAAAAAACCTTCAAAAAATCAATAAATCCAAGAGTTGTTTTTTTTAAAAAGATCAACAAAATAGATAGACTGCTAGCTAGACTAATAAAAATGAAAAGAGAGAAGAATCAAATAGTTGCAACAAAAAATGATAAAGCAGATATCACCACTGATCCCACAGAAATACAAACTACTATCAGAGATTACTACAAACAACTCTATGCACATAAACCAGTAAATCTAGAAGAAACAGATAAATTCCTGGACATTTACACCCTTCAAAGACTAAACCAGGAAGAAGTTAAATCCCTGAATAGACCAATAACAAGGTTTGAAGTTTAGGCAGCTGTTAATAGCCTACCAACCAAAAAAAGTCCAGGTCCAGACGGGTTCACAGCCCAAATCTACCAGAGATACAAAGAGGAGCTGATACCATTCCTTCTGAATCTATTCCAAACAATACTAAAAGAGGGAATCCTCCATAACTCATTTTATGAGACCAACATCATCCTGATACCAAAACCTGGCAGAGACACAACTAAAAAACAAAATTTCAGGCCAATACCCATGATGAACATCAATGCAAAAATCTTCAATAAAATACTGGCAAATCGAATGCAACAGCACATCAAAAACCTTATCCATCACAATCAAGTCGGCTTCATCCCAGGGATACAAGGCTGCTTCAACATATGTAAATCTATCAGCATAATCCATCACATAAAGAGAACTAAAGACAAAAAAGACATGATTATCCCAATAGATGCAGAGAAGGCCTTTGACAGATTTCAACAGCGCTTTACGCTGAAAACTCTTAATAAATTAGGTATCGATGGAATGTATCTCAAAATAATGAGAGCTATTTATGACAAACCCACAGCCAATATGATACTGAATGGACAAAAACTGGAAGCATTCCCTTTGAAAACTGGCATCCTTGTGTGGTGCCCTCTCTCACCATTCTTCTTCAACATAGTATTGGAAGTTCTAGCCAGAGCAATCAGGCAAGAAAAAGAAATAAAGGGGTATTCACTTAGGAAAAGAGGAAGTCAAATTGTCTCTATTTGCAGACAACATGATTGTATATTTAGAAGACCCCCTTGTCTCAGCCCAAAATTTCCTTAAGATGATAAGCAACTTCAGCAAAGTCTCAGGATACAAAATCAATGTGCAAATATCACAAGCACTCCTATACAACAATAACAGACAAACAGAGAGCCAAATCATCAGCAAACTCCCATTCACAATTGCTACAAAGAGAATAAAATACCTAAGTATACAACTAACAAAGGACATGAAGGGCCTCTTCAAGGAGAACTACAAACCACTGCTCAAGGAAATAAGAGAGGACACAAACAGATGGAAAAACTTTCCATGTTCATGGTTAGGAAGAAGCAATATCGTGAAAATGGCCATACTGCCCAAAGTAATTTATAGATTCCATGCTATCTTCATCAAGCTACCATTGACCTTCTTCACAGAACTGAAAAAACCACCTTAAACTTCATATAGAACCAAAAAAGAGCCTGCATAGCCAAGACAATCCTAAGCAAAAAGAACAAGGCTGGAGGCATCACGCTTTCTGACTTCAAACTATACTACAAGGTTACAGTAATCAAAACAGCATGGTACTGGTACCAAAACAGAGATATATGTCAATGGAACAGAACAGAGGCCTCAGAAGTAACACCACACACCTACAACCACTGATCTTTTCAAACCTGACAAAAACAAGCAATAGGGAAAGGACTCTCTATTTAATAAATGGTGTTGGGAAAACTGGCTAGCCATGTGCAGAAAGCTAAAACTGGACCCCTTTCTTACACCTTAGACAAAAATTAACTCCAGGTGGATTAAAGATTTAAACATAAGACCTAACACCGTGAAAACTCTAGAAGAAAACCTAGGCAATACATTCAGGACACAGGCATAGGAAAGGATTTTTTGACTAAAACACCAAAAGCAATGACAACAAAAGCCAAAATAGACAAATGGGATCTAATTAAACTTAAGAGCTTCTGCACAGCAAAAGAAACAGTCATTAGAGTGAACCGGCAACCAACAGAATGGGAAAAAATCTTTGCAATCTACCCATCTGACAAAGGGCTAATATCCAGAATCTACAAAGAACTAAAACAAATATACAAGAAAAAAACAACTCCATCAAAAAGTGGGCAAAAGATATGAACAGACACTTTTCAAAAGAAGACATTTATGTGGCTAACAAATATATGAAAAAATGCTCATCATCACTGGTCATTAGAGAAATGCAAATCAAAACCACATTGAGAGACCATCTCATGCCAGTTAGAATGCTGATCATTAAAAAATCTAGAGACAACAGATGCTGGAGAGGATGTGGAGAAATAGGGATGCTTTTACACTGTTGGTTGGAGGGTAAATTAGTTCAACCACTGTGGAAGACAGTGTGGTGATTCCTTAAGGATCTAGAAATAGAGGTGCCATTTGACCCAGCAATCTTGTTACTGGGTATATACCCAAAGGATTGTAAATCGTTCTATTATAAAGGCACATGCACGCGTATGTTTATTGCAGCACTGTTTAGCAAAGACTTGGAACCAACACAAATGCCCATCAATGATAGACTGGATAAAGAAAATGTGGCACATATACACCATGGAATACTATGCAACCATAAAAAGGATGAGTTCATGTCCTTTGCAGGGACATGGATGGATCTGGAAAACATCATTCTCAGCAAAGTGACACAACAACAGAAAACCAAACACTGCATGTTCTCACTCATAAGTGGGTGTTGAACAATGAGAAAACATGGACACAGGGAAGGAAACATCACACACTGGGATCTGTTGGGGGTTAGGGGGGTAGGGGAGGGATAGCGGGGGTTGGGGAGATTGGGGAGGGATAACATTGGGAGAAATACCTAATGTAGGTAACGGGGGGATGGAGACAGCAAACCACCATGGCGTGTATACCTCTGTAACAATCCTGCAAGATCTGCACATGTACCACAGAACTTAAAGTAAAATAAAAAAATAGGTTATATATAAGGACAAAAACTAGATTAGTGGTTTCCAGGGGCTGCAAGAAGAAATTGGAATGACTCTTAATGGATTTTTTTTTTTCAGGTGAATGGTGAAAATATTCTGAAATTAGAGTCAGTGAATATACTAATGGCAACTGAATTATATACTTTTAAAGACTGAATTTTATGCTATGTGAATACAGTTATTCACATACAAGTATTTTCTAAAAAGGCAATGAGATATTAGTCCCTTGCAGTGCTTTAGGATCAACAGTAAAACAAAACAGTTTTTTGACACTGAGGAAATATGGTTCAGTTTGGGTGATTTTTAGGTGAATGGATGTGGCTTAAAGCAGCTGTGACTGTGGCCCCAACCCCCTTCTCTGGCTTTTGGAGGAAATAAACTGAGAGAGAGGACAAATGGCAGCAATGAAAAGTGGAGAGGTAAGAGAGAAGGAGACTAAAGAGAGAGGCATAGCCTGGGATAGAAGCTACCTCACTCTTAATGAAGGGAATAGGCGAGGTCATAAAGATTCCTTATGTCCCTGTGAGAGATCAGAAACTAGCCTGATAATGATTTCCTTCCAACAGGGACAGAGCATAAAAAAGTATGAGTTTCAGCAAGGGAAGGGATAGGCAGGTCTTGGTATTAAGGCTTGCCTGAGCAGAATTTTCTTCATTCATGCTAAATCCACTAAGCACACATGCACGCACACACCTACACACCGCAGAGAGAGAGAGAGAGAGAGAGAGAGAGAGAGAGAGACATTTGGCATAATGTTTCATGGTGGTCAAATTAATCACTTGTTGGAGAAGATGATGGCATAACTCTCAGCAAGCTGCAGCAAAGTTAAACCTAAAGCATCAAGACTCAATCACCCAGCCTGCAAACCCCGTTGTTGGATGGCGCTCTTCCTTCTCTTGAGGTCTCATCCACATCTAGGTAGTCATCAAGGTTTGTTGGTTTGTTTTTTTCTCATCTAATGTACCTCACATGTGTCCCTTTATTTTCAATCCTTTTAGAACTCTATCAGACCAGGTGCTCATCAATTCATGCCGGAAAAGCAACACAAACTAACTAATGGGTAGAAAATAAAAGTGTCAGTTTAAGAGCTAAATAACCATTAATTCCCTCTTAGGTGAAGAATCTGTGTTTGTTTTAGTTAAGCACCTTAATGGGTCATTTTGATTGCTCAAAGATTGTCCTTGGGGCATGGTTGGAATAAACCTAGAGCTAAACTGCTCTGCTTGAGAAATTAGCAGTAATGGTTTGGTCTGGGGATTTGTAATCTGAGAGAAAGTATGGAGAAGATCAAAAAAGAAAGAAGGAGAATTGAGCAACATCAGGGAAACTCAAGCCCTAGTATAATGCCTAAGGAACTTTTAAGGTTAGAGATGCCCACTATTTAATTTCAAGTTGTTTACCATTTCATTGCAAGTCCAGTCATCCCTTGGTATTGTGGGGGATTTGTTTCAGGTCCTTCTGTGGATACCAAAATCTGTAGATGCTCAAGCCTCTGATATAAAATGGCATAATATTAGTATATTACCTATCACATCCTCTTGTATACTTTAGTGCTCACTTCTAGATAATTTATAATACCTAATACAATGTAGTTACAATGTAAATAGTTTTTATACTATATTGTTAGGGAATAATTGCAAGAAAAAGTCTGTACATGTTGAGTACAAAGGTAATATTTTTGAATATTTTTGATCTGCAGTCGATTCATGAACAACAGAATCCACAAGTATGGAGGACTGACTGTACTTTGTCCTTCCATAAAATCTGTGCACACACAGTTACTGGTAGTAAATGGGGAAGTGGAAGAAACAAGGAGTGAGTGGGAGGCTGACACTGTGCAAAAAGGGACTCATATACCCAGAAGGCATGAGAAGGTAATAAGAACATGACGGAAGTAGAAACTCATAGATAGAAGTAACCAACAGAAATATAAGCATCAAGGCTTCCCCAGAATCTCCTAAATTCTAAAGGGCATGATGACCCCAGCAAGCCAGGGCTTGGGGCCAGGCAGGGCCTAAAATCTCAATCACCCCATTGATTATCAGATACTTACCTATTGCTCTTCCACTTTTGTTCTTCATCCTTCTCCATACTTTTCCTCATGCTTTGTGCCCTGGGAAACTGACATTATTAACGGTCTTTCTTATGGCCTGGCTTCCTGTTGGGTTCTACCTTTGAGAAGTCCTGGCAGGAGATCTGCGAGAGGAAGGTGAATGAGGTCAGGGTGTTTATTCACTCAGCTCACTCCCTACAGGGTCTCTGTGGGATGGCTACATTCACAGTACTTAATAGATGACTCTCTCAATATCTCCCCCTCCCATCAACTAACTTTGCCCACTTCCTCTCCTCCCTCCTACAGAACTAGAAGTAGTAATAATCTCACCATTATTCATCTGGGGTCCTCTACGAACTCTTGTGATTTTCCTACACCCTATCCACATCTTTCATAATAGTCCTTTTATTAAATTTTCCTAAATCGTCTAATATGAATGTGCCATCTGTTTTTTTGCTACCACCCTGACTAATACACTCATTAGCCTTCACATCCATTATTAATTTGTTAATTCTCACCACAACCTTATGAGGTAGATATTGCTATTAACCCTGTCTTACAGATTTGCAAAAATGAGACAAAGAGAGTTTAAGTAACATGCCCAAGGACTTCTGACTCTAGAGCTTTGTCTTCAATACACTATACGGGTTTGTTTCGTTTTTTTTTTCTACTCTGGTTGTACCCCTGCATCCAGATTCCAAGCAATCTGATACACTTTGACCAGTTTATTCTTCCTAAAACATTCATCTAAGGCTCTCTAGAATCTGGCTCCTGTCTATTTTTATCTCCCCCTGTTTCTTCACTGTACAAGTCTTCCAGTCAAGCTAAATTGAGCTATTCAGTTTTCCCTGAACGCACCTTATTAGTCCTACCTTATTCTTGTACTCATAAGGTGCCCCAACCCTGGATTTCCCTCCTAACATCAATACCATATTCTTCTCTACTGTTTTCAAATTTTCCTTTTACTTTGAGGTCCAACTGAAATCCTCCTTCCTTCAGAGAGTCTGACTAACCTTATTCTGCTACTTTCTGGTAAGTGACCTTCAGCAAGTCATGCTAACCTCTCTGAGTCTCAGAGTCTTTGAGTGTTAAATTCATATCAATTGTTGGTCCACTGATCTCAAAATACTAATATTTACTGATCTCAAAATGGCCACCTAACCTAGAGACTCTTCTTCTCTTCAACAATTTGTTTAAGTTTTCACATTGTTTCCTTGTGTTAAATATATTCATATCTTTTTATGGTTGCATAATATATGAACCCCTTTCCAATTTGAGGGACTTGTCCATTGCACACATCTTGATGGAAGAAAAGGCCCTCTCTCTCACTACAGGGGCCAAGAGGAGCCAAACATTCCTACTCCCTGCTCCCAACAGATAAGATACAGGCACATGACCTAGGTTCAGCCACATGACCTAGGTGTTTAGCTCCTTCCCAGGACTTTGAATATGGAGGAAGTGGATACAGGGGCAATTAGAAATTTTTCACTAGCCATAGTTTCACCATCCTCCCCAGGCTATAGCATGACTTAATATTAATAGTTTGAGAACTTTAGTGTGCAACAGAAACTCCTTGGCATGATGTACGTGTGTGGGGGTGGGGGTATGGGGAGTGTTTTTGTTAAAATACAGTTTCCTGTGCCCTACGTTGACCTGCTAAATCAGGATTCCTGGGAGAGGGGCATAAGAATATTTTTCACAAACTCCTAAGAGTCCTGATGATGCTGATACCCACTAAAGTTTGAAGACCACAGCTCTAGGAGATCTGTAGATAACATGTTATTCGAGCCATACTCATGCTTTCCTTCTTTACCTGTAGCTGTCCAGTATCTCTCATTATCTGCTTCTACAGAAGACTAGATCTATTTTCTCTTCAGAGTCTTTTGCTTTATTTTTTCTCTAAGAATACTCTTTACATAACAACCCCCCCCAACATACATTAAATACCGTTCCCCCCTCCACACACATCCTGCTCTGACATGTTGAGAGGTAAACAGGGCTTACAAGCCATCAATCATTCCTCTTATTTCTAATTCCTCTAAGAGCAGGAATTTTCTTAGCTTACATAAACCTCTTCCAAGTTCCCAGTCTTGTAAGAATTTAATTTACATTCTTGCCACAGCGTAATTGGAAATGATGACAACTTTCAGTGCACTTTACAAAACTTTTCTTATTTCTTTCACATAAATCCTATCAATTTTATGGGCATCTTTAATTTTTTGGTTTAGTGTGAACTGGGTTGATAGTGTGAATTTATCTCAATCAGTGCTTCCAATCCTTTATCATTCTAATGTTAACCACCTGGTTTCATAGGTCATTCTGATTACTTCTCTTTCTCAAGGCATTTGAAAATCTCTCCCCAGTCCCTGATCTTTCTTTATATACTGGAGAAAGACATTACTGTCTCTGCCATAGATATTTTCAGGGTCACGTGCATTCTTCATAAATTGGATCTTTTATCACATTGAATACAAAACCATATTCAGATATCTTCTTGCCACACCTCATGTCTTTTTGACGTTTTTATTACAATCTTGGGTAAGTTAAAAATTAACATGGGTCTCTGTTCCTACTCTAAAAGAAGAAGACTGAAATTAAGGCTCTCTAAAGGACCTTCTAGATACTTTATCCCTACAAAACATCAGGTAATTAGACATCAAAACTCAGCACTGGGAAGCAAATAAGAAAGTTTCAGCAAACCAAAGCATTCTTGAATGTTATAGAGCAAGGTTTATAAAACTTGCCTCATACCAAGGATATGCTTAGAAGATCGCTTTTTAAATGATGATTCTCTGCATTCCCCCATGCACATAGATTCTGATTTAGCATATCTTGGATCAAGACTGGAAATTTACATTTTTAAACAAGGGCACCAAGCAATTCTTATAATCAGGTAAAGTTTAGGAGATACTACTAAAAGAATAGAATATGCTGCAGAGTTCTGTTTATAAGCTTTATTTTTTATCGAAATATGACATACATACAAATTGCATTTTTACAAAGTGAACATACCTGTGTAATCAACACCAAATCAAGAAAAAGAACAGTACCATCACCCTAGAAGTTCCCCAATGTGCCCATGCGCCTTAACTACTTCATCTAATAGTTGCCACAATCCTCATTTCTTCCATCCAAGTACTAACCAGGCCCAACCCTGCTTAACTTCAGAGATCAGATGAGATTGGGCACATTCAGGGTGGTTCAGGGTGGTATGGCCATAGACAACACAATCCTCATTTCTAACAGTGTTAATTGGTTTTGGCTGTTTTTGGACTTTCTGTAAATGGAATAAAATATAATGTACTCTTTTGTGTTTGATTTCTTTCACTTACTGTTATTTTTGTGAGATTTGTGTTGCTCCCTGAATGACAATTGGTTATTCTTATTGCTATTCTATTGCGTGAATATACTACCATTAATTTATCCATTCTATTGTTGAATTGTTTCCATTTTGGGGTAACCATGAATAATATGACTAAAAACTTTCTTGTACATGTCTTTTGGTGCACAAATCCACTCATTTCTTTTAGGTATATACTCAGGAATGGAATTGCTGGGTCACTGGATATGTGCATTCTTAGCTTTAGTAGATACTGCCAAACCATTCCCCAAAGTGGTTTTTCCAATTTTCACTCCCTTGTGCAGTGTATGAGACTTCCAGTTTTTCCACTTCCTTGCCAACACATGGTTTTGTCAGTCTTTGATTTTAGGCATTTTATTGAATGTGTAGTGGTATCTAGTCATATATTTAATTTGCATTTCCCCGATGACTAATGAAGTTGTTACTCCAGAGTTTTAAGGCCTAAAGAAAACTAGCTAACAGCTTGATAAGCATGCCATTAATCAAATTTTGTTAACCTGAAAGTTAGTAGACTATATGGCACACATGAGGTGTTAAATATTTGTTGGATGAGTGTCCAATGAACAAAAATAAAGGAAAGGATGCTTAACTACTGCTTATAGCTCTTCAGTTGCCTTCACCAAGACTTCAGAGCTTTGTTGAAGGGAACAGTTGTGGAAAACCATTATTGGATGATGTAAATGATCACGGCTCTTCAGCAATTCAGAGTTATTTATATGAAGGAGCCTATTAGGCTTTAAGGTAAGTTATTAATGATTAAAAGGCCAGATTGGATAGTGAAGGATCAGTTGAGAATTGCAGTGGAGAATTAATAAGTAGGGACTAAAATGTAACCTTCTTGTTTACATTTCTTTAAATTGTTCCATGTACTGTGTATATTTCATATGTATAATTAGAGGCTAGTGAATACCAGTGCTTTAGTCATTTTCAACAGATATTTATTGAACACCTACTAGATACCAGACATTGTGTTAAATCACGGTAAAATGGAAAGGGTATAGGCTTTGGACATCAGTACACCTGGGTTTGAATCCCTGATATTCTGCAAGTTATTTAGCCTCTCATAGACTTAACTTCCTCATTTATAAAACAGAATTGTAATGCTTATCATGCAGGTTGTTGTGAGGATTAAATAAAGGAAAGCATGTAAACTGCCCGGTACATGAAAGGCACATAATACCTTAGTTTCCTACAGCACTTATCAGAGTGTGATTTATAGTATAATAGTATGCATTCGGCCGGGCACAGGGGCTCACGCCTGTAATCCCAGCCCGTTGGGAGGCCGAGGCAGGTGGATCACGAGGTCAAGAGATCGAGACCA
Organism: Cacajao melanocephalus; assembly: GCA_963573385.1. Classification (NCBI taxonomy): domain Eukaryota; kingdom Metazoa; phylum Chordata; class Mammalia; order Primates; family Pitheciidae; genus Cacajao; species Cacajao melanocephalus. The sequence goes on from CAUYLG010037911.1 coordinate 43,282, forward strand.
TCCTGGCCAACATGGTGAAACCCCGTCTCTACTAAAAATACAAAAAAATTAGCTGGGCGTGGTGGCGCGCGCCTGTAGTCCCAGCTACTGGGGACGCTGAGGCAGGACAATTGCTTGAACCCGGGAGGCGGAGATTGCAGTGAGCCGAGGTCGCGCCACTGCACTCCAGCCTGGAGCCTGGTGACGGAGTGAGACTCTGTCTCAAAAAAAAAAAAAAAAAAAAGAAAAAAAAATGTATGCATTCTTCCTTCCCCTTCAGATTGTGAGTTCCTTAAGAGGAATGAGAATCCCACTCATCTTTGTAGCCTTTAGGCCCTAACAGAGTGCTTGGCATGTACTAGAAATTGAATAAATTTTTGCAGAATTAACGATCCACTCCCTTCTTCTGTTCAGAAACTTAAAGCCAATAGGAGAGCTAAGAGATTCACATAAAATATAGTAGAAGGCAGAACGTAATGACTAGCATATGAAAGGTACAAGCAAAGTGCTTTGGAGGTTGAGAAGAGGGAATCGAAAATGTCTGAATGTCTGATTGTGTAGATCAAAGAAAGCTTCATGGAGAGATCCTAAAGGATAAGTAGAATTTTTAATAGGCAAATATAATAGGAAGGACATTTCAAGCAGAGGGATCACTGTTAGCAAAGATTATGAAGTATGTTAGAATAAAATATAAGCTTTTTATTTTAAAAGTTATATATTTTCAGAAAAATTGCCAAGCTAGCACAGAGAGTTCCCATAGACTCTGCACCCAGTTTTCCCTATTTTAACATCTTACACTAGTATGGCATATTTGTCACAATTAATGAACCAATATTGATACATTATTTTGAAATAAAGTCCATACTTTATTCAGATTTTTATAGTTTTTATCTAATATTGTTTTGCTGTTCCAGGACCTCATCCAAGAAACCAAAAAACATTGAGTTGCCACGTCTAAATGTTGGGCTCCTCTTGACTGTTTTCTCTTAGGCCCCAGGGATCAAAGAGAAAACCTTCTTTGACTCGTGGGTATTAAAGACAGTATGTGTCTCTCTTGGGCATTCTACTTGGTCCTTCATATTAGCTATCCTCCAAATCAGCATCCTTTGAGTGGGGCCCAAGCCAAAAGGCTGAATTGGAATCTTTTTATCAAGCTGTGACATGCTCTCTCTCTCTGGGTCCTCACAACCCTAATGACACCTTTAAGCTACAAGTCTCTGTGACTGATTATTTTTCCAATCTGACCATCTGGGAAAGGGAGGCAACCTCTTACCTCTTGGAGATTTGAACTCACTATTCCCCTGATAAAGCTACCTCACATGCTTCTTTTGAAAAGTAGCTATTAGCTTGCTACTGGGCTTTTGTCAAAATTGAACACCTGACTCAAGGAGGCCTTGTGACTATCCTGACTGATATTTCCACTTTGGAGTGAGTCAACTTAGACTCAATGACTAATAAGGTAAGAAAAATTCAATAAGCCTCACTTTTCAAGTAGAAAGGTGAATTCAGGAATACAGCCAGCCTAGCTCCAGCAGCATCATGGCTTTACATGACAGAATGACAGCTATCCCTGAGGGGGAAAATTTATCCCTCACTCTGCCATCTGAAGCAAAGCCACTGGTTCCATGGAACCCTCAATTCACATAACTTTCCCAAATTCCTGGGCCTGATTCACTTACCCTTACACTAGTCTGAAACCAATAGTGTCCACTGGTCTGTGACAACTGTTAAACTTCAGCTTCTGCTATGCAGAGCTGAAAATGGACACTGTCACTCTGCTCAAAGTACAGAACTCAAGGTCATTCTCATACTCTGACCAATACTATTCTTGATGAATGTTGTTATATTTTTACTGTTGTCAGTGGCCTAGCTGTTTGGTCTGCCACTTGGAAAACTAGAGATTGACAGATTAAAGACTTCCCTCTTTGGGACTGAAAGCTGTGGAAACTATTTGCAGCTACTGACCATACCATCAGAGTCACATGTGCAGATGTCATGTGAAGGCGCATTCTCTGATGAGACTGACTGTAATCAAGCTGCTATTCAGGTCTGCACCTACCAGATTGCCAGAAATGCTGCCTGTATCATGTGTACAATCAGAGACTGGGCACAAAGTAAACTGGGCACAAGACTGGACTTGATTTTGTATCGCAGAGCACACCACTGAATGACATACTTGTGATCCCTCCCACACTTGTTATCTCATGGCAAGCAAGGATACATAGGATAGGGCCCTGCCCATTTCTGGATTAGTTACATCAAACCTTTGGCTCCACCTCAAGGTTATCAATGGTAACTCATCTCTACTGACACTTTTTCAAATTATGGTTCTGCTGTCCTAGTCCAATCAACTTACTGAAGCCACACTATTACGGCTCTTGAAAAGAATCTCAGCATTCCAGACTATTTGAATCCAATGATAGTTTACCCTTTTTGGCAAAAGAAACCAAGTGTTTAGGGAAACACCGCCAATGGATCATGTAGCCTTCAGAACACTGCAGAGATTGCTCCAAAATGAGAGTAACTTGATTACTCAGAGGAGTTTGCTGGAGGGATAACTGACTTGTTATTTACGTGCATCCTGTGGGTAATTTTCCCTACAATGAGAGCCTTCCATTTAGAAGTTGTGGTATAAAATTTGTCCCTGACTTTAGCTAAACTAATCAATGACACTGCATGGCCCTGGAAGGCATTCAGGTAAAGTTCAACTTATTGGCCAGGGTTGTTATAGAAGATAGACCTGCCCTAGAATTCTTCCTTAAGGACAACAGTAACTGTGAAATTACTAATATATCCTGCTGTACCTGTTTTAATGCTCTAGGCAAAATGGAAAGGTCAACACCGAAACTTAAGGGGAAAGCCAGTTGGCTTTCTAAGTTCATTTATAGGATTTGTTTAGCTGATTGGGGTTGGGATTCTGAGGCGCATGGTTGAAGTCAAGACTGTAGGTTGCCATCATCCTGCTGCTTGGAATCCTGTTGGTAGCAGCCTTAATTAAATGTTCTGTAAGACAAGTTGAACAGACTTAGTCCCAGTCTCCGTCAGTCAGAGTAGTCAGAGAGGCTGATGGAGTGGTATACTCATGAGGAAATTTACCAGAAGCTAAGACTGTGTAAAACTGAAGAGCAGATATTGTTGGGAAACAATTCTCCATAATGCTCTTGAGTCTTTGCCTGTTTTTCATACAAGGAGCTGAATGTCTTTTGTTTTGTATTATCTTTCCAAAAATATTTTTATAGCAAATGGCCTTCAAGATAGAGCTAGTTTCTCCATCAGGAGCAGAAAGTAGGCATGCTTTTTGTCCAGTATGATGAAGATTATATCTTTCACTGAAGCAAATTGTAGGCATACTAAGTAAAATATTAAGGTTCTCTAAATTCAGGGTTCTTCTCCTGTAATGCAACATGTTGTCCTCTTGCAATGCATATAGGTGCTATCTGGCCCTCTTTAACTTGTCCTTTGAAAATGGAAGCTCTGGGAACTAGTGTAAAAATGCTGAGATTCTGGTTACTTCAATGGCAGTGAGTAATAAACTTTCTTCACTGACTTGGGAGTCTCATGTCTTTTCCTTTTACATACCCACACCAGCCCAACCACACCAGAACCCACCCACGCCTACGCAAAACAACCCCACAAGGGACAAAAAGTGAATAAAGTGAGTTAATTAAAAT
>CAUYLG010037913.1:0-17233 GCA_963573385.1 Cacajao melanocephalus
TGCTCCCCCGGCCGGGTACGGTGGCTCACACCTGTAATCCCAGCACTTTGGGAGGCTGAGGCGGGTGGATCACGAGGTCAAGAGATCGAGACCATCCTGGCCAACATGGTGAAACCCCGTCTCTACTAAAAAATACAAAAATTAGCTGGGCATAGTGGCGTGTGCCTGTAGTCTCAGCTACTGGGGAGACTGAGGCAGGAGAATTGCTTGAACAAGGGAGGCGGAGGTTGCAGTGAGCCAAGATCGCGCCACTGCACTCCAGCCTGGCGACAGAGAGAGACTCCGTCTCAAAAAAAAAAAAAGACTGCTCCCGAAATTTATCATTTTTCATGATTCTATGGGTTCACTAGATTGAGCTGGGCAGCTCTGCTTCAAATGGTATAGCTGATGTCATTCATGCAGCTGCATTCAGGGGACGTTCAAATGGATAGGAATATCCAATATGGCCTCTCATTCTCCAGGGTATTTACATGACTTATTATCTTTCAGTCCGCTAGCCCAAGTTTCTTTACACCATGGAATTTTGCTTCCAAGAGGGAGATTTATAAGCCCCAGCATGGATGCTCTTACTAAGCCTGTGCTGTATCAGACTTGCTAATATCCTATAGGCCAAGACGAGTCACATGTGGCAAGCCCATATCCAATGTGAGAAGACACTACCCAAGGACATGAATACCAGGAAGTGCAGAGTCATAAAGTTACATTTCTTTAACTGGAACACCTGATTAATATGAACATAATTACTTGTTTATTTACCTGTCAGCAAAAATTAAGATTTGAATAATAATAAATTATAGGAAAATTGCTGGATGAATAACAAGGTTTACTATTTCCTTTTATGACTATTCCTTGAGTACACCTCAGTAATCAGGCACAATTATTACTACTTTGAGTTGGAAATACAGTACTTCAGCTCAGTTCATTTTAAAATTTTAACCTTCATTGAAGTTCATTTTAATTTGAAGGTGTTCATGTTTTAACTGGTAGTTCTTACATGGTGACAGCTTTCAGTTATTCTTACTGCTGTAGAATAAGGGAAGTTTATTCTTTGTGAGTCCACTTCATGGCATCTATAGAAAATACAAGCAATTTGTTCTCCAAAGTTACAGACATTCAGCCAGAGTGTGGACCATATATAAGTGATGGATGCTTGGGTATATGTTTAAGTTTTAAATACATGAGTTCTTTATGGATAAAGCCATTCTGTTTTCACTGTTGTAATAAAAATCCTAGTTATAGTCAAATCTTAAACAAAATGAGCATCTGTAATTCTTGGTTAAATTTTGGGTGCAATCAGCCGTTGCCATATCAAGGTTAGTGGCCAAGGGCAAAGTAGAAATGTATGTATATCTATACAACGGAATATTATTTGGTCATAAAAATGAATGAAGTACTGATACATGCTACAACATGGATGATCTTGAAGACATGCTAAGTATAAGAAGCCACTCATAAAAGAATATGTATCATATGATTCCATTTATATGAAATGTTTAGCATAGGCAAATACATAGGTACAGAAAGTAGATTAGTGGTTGTCCGGGGATTGGGCGATAGGGGTTATGGGAAATGGGTTTTATTGTGGGGTGACAATAGAGCTTAGATTGTGGTGGTGATTGGACCACTCTGTGAACATACTGAAAACCACTGAATTGCGTATTTTAAGAGAAATAAAAGGTAAATTATGAAGGTATTTTAATATTAAGATTGTGACTTACATTAAAATTATGTTAATGCAGTGTTACTTTAGAGGTTGATAGAACTCAATGAAAGATAATTAATAGGACTTAAGTTTATGTGATCTAAACTTACGTTAGGTATTTAGTAAGGGGCAGTTATAAGAAGTATGAGGGCTCTCTGAGAACTGGAACTATTTCACCATGATGTTTATGATGTTATTTTATGTAAACTTAACACTTAGAAATTTAGAAAGACGTAGTAAGCTGTGTCTTTTATTATTAAAAAAAACTGCCTACTTTGCCTAAAATAAAAGAAAATTCTTATTACTTATTTAAAATTTTCTCTCTAATAATTATTGGACAATTAGGGAAACTGCACCCCCACGTGATAGTTTTTAGACTAGCAGATTTATTTTTAAACATAACATGAAGTCTAGTTTTCCTCTTCTGTATTCTTCTACAGAAATGTTTGTACCTGTGATTATTTTCTTAATATAAATTACTAGAGGTGCAATTAATTTACATATTTTCCAGCATTCTGTTCATTCAGTTACTCATTTAACAAATACTTTTTGACTGTCTAGTATGGTTCTAGGCATGGGTAGAACAGAGGAAATGATGAACAAAGTAGATGTGTCACAGCTCTCAAAGAGCTAAGTGTAGCAGTTAACAAACTAAACAAACAAATACGGTTAGAACTGTCTAAATTCTATAAAGAACAGGTCAGTGTGCTAGAGAGAGACTAAAGAAGGATCTAGGGATCAAAAGGGAAGTAAGGATGGAATTTATTTTTTTCTTTATTTCTTGTAAAAAAAAAACCAGGATACATGTGTGGAATGTGCAGTTTTGTTACATAGGTATATGTGTGCCATGGTGGTTTGCTGCACCTATTGACCCATCCTCTAAGTTCCCTTCCCTCACCCCTAACCCCTCAACAGGCCATGCTGTGTGTTCCCCAGGGGCTAGGCAATAGGGGATATGGGAAATGAGTTTTATTGTTCCCCTCTCTGTGTAGGATGGAACTTACTTCACTAAGGAAGTAACATATACACATGCCAATCTAGGTTTTATAATATAAAGAATATTTGCCTACTTGACTGGCAAAACAAAAATTGTTTTTAAATTGCATATCTTTTATGAACAATGAGTTTTAGCAAGTTTTCACGCAAATTGGCTTTTACATTATTCTTCATACCCTTCTTCTCCTCTTTTAATTGGTCATTCTATGAAAAGGAAATATATTTCACGTGTATTATTTATTGAATGAAGTTTTTAAATTTTATTTTATTTTATTTATTTATTTTTTGAAATGGAGTTTCACTCTTGTCTCCCAGGCTGAAGTGCAATGGCGTGATCTTGGCTCACTATAACCTCTGCCTCCTGGAATCAAGGGATTCTCCTGCCTCAGCCTCCAGAATAGCTGGGATTCCAGGCACATGTCACCATGCCTGGCTAATTTTTGTATTTTTAGTGGAGATGGGGTTTCACTATGTTGGACAGGCTGGTCTTGAACTCCTGATCTTAGGTGATCTGCCTGCCTCCATCTTCCAAAGTGCTGAGACTGCAGGTGTGAGCCACCATGCCCAGCCTGAAGTTTTATATTTCATTGCTTATTTTAAATCATGATTTTATTATTTTCCTTATAATAAATTCAAAAGTAATTAATTTGCCTTTTATTTCTGTGTGAACTGGATTTTTTTTGTAATTCATTGACTGTCAGTTACTCATACTTTGTGGTAAGAAAACATTGTATTTGGATTGTTTTCAATATTACTAGATACATGTTAATATTTGAAAGGGATGCATTTGGTCCATTTGATGATAGAACAAGATTTGGCCATATTTAATTTAATTTAATATTAATATTCACATGTAGTTTAAAATATTTTGGCCCAGTTGCCAGCACAGTTTTGTATATTGTATTTATTTATTTGATTTTATTTAATATTCACATGTTTTTTTAAATAGAGTAGTATCCCTGCAGAATAATTTTATCATAACACTAATACAGTTTTGCCAGCATCCTTCTGTCATTTCTTTATGACAACATTGTGTAGTTGTTACATGCACCTACTTTGAAGTAAGGCAGCCTGTATTCAAATCCCATCCTTACTTCTTATAAGTTGAATATAATCTTAAGCAAATTGCTTATCCTTTCTAAGCATCTTCCTTTTATTCTTTGACAAAGTACTTCTCATATTTAAAGCTTGTAGTATAGTGCCTGCCACGTTGTGATCATTCAATTAGTGGAAGCTATTAGGATCTTTTAAATCATTATCGTCCATTTTCCCATTCAGATTTCCTACCACTTTTGTTCCTACAGTTGTTTAGTACCGTTTTATTTACTTTCTTATCATTTCTGTTGTGTAACAGTTCTTCCTGTACTATTTTAAGAAGAGAAGTGCTGGCAACCTCAGGCTTACCTGCCGGCCTCATATCTGAGATTCCAGCAAAATCTCAAGCCTGCTTAGAAGTTAGCCATCCTGCTTACAAGAGGCACTGGAAGGCAGCATCATGGTTTCTCAAGCTGGAGATTCTTACCTGAGCCATAGCTATGTTCTAGGACACTGCCATGTTTTTATGAATCACTTACTGATAATAATAGATGAGATATTATTAACTATGCCAGTATAGACTATGAATATCCAAGTATAATAACACAACTTCTAGCCGGATTGTCTGTTCTTTCTAAGAATTTGAATTTTGTTTGGCTTTCTAGCAACTCCTGAAGAATAGAGAAAAGCAGGTTTTCACAGTGGCCATGGCCATCTGTAGGGATATTTGAGGCTCCACTATCTTTTACTACCTTAACCGCAAACATTTTTATAAAGATCAAATTGATTTGCAAGAGCAGATCTGATTAGTAGAACTGAGAAAGGTCAACATGAAATATGGAGATGTTTTAGGGGACAAAAGCAGGAGGTAGAAGGTGTATGGAGAGAAGGTGGATTTAACAATAGAGAAGTATGGAGCCACGGGTACATGAAGAACAGAGGAAAAGTCAGGTAGGAGGTAGGGCACTCTGTTGCTAGGCAGCCAAGAACGGGCTTTTGGGTGTTGCCTGAGTAACAATAGAAGCGGATAATAAGTATTTCAGTTTCTTAAGGAATTAACTAGTAGTAAGTATCTCCTTTTCCTGTCCTTTAAAACTCGAACTCACCTAATAACCACCTGGTATCTTATTTACTACTTTGAGAAGAAACAAGCTAAATGGTTTGCAAAGCAAGTGTTCAGCAGACTATGATCTAATGGCAATGTCTTTTTAAAAGCATTGAAACCTTTGTCGGTTATACATTTTAGATTTGCTTATGATAGTTGCTCAGAATTAAAATCTTTTTCATATTAAAAAAATTCTATTATGGAAAAATTTATATACACAAGTACAAAGAATAGTATAATCTCCACATATTTGTAACTGATTCAGTTATTATCATTTCAATAATTTTGGGGGAACAGGTGGTTTTTGGTTACATGGGTAAGTTAGTGGTGATTTCTAACTTTAGTTATTATTAATTCATGATTAATCCTATTTCATTGATAGTTCTACCCACATTCCTTTTCCTCTCACCTCCCTGAACACCCTTCTCAATTTCTTGGGCTTGGATTGTTTAGAAGCAAATTCTAGACATCATATAATTTTATCAGCAAATATTTCAGCATGAAGCACTAAAATATAAGGACTTTACAAAACACAAAACAATGTAATTGTTTACTTATGATGGTAGTTCCTTAATACTATCAAATATCTGATTAGTGTTTTCTGATTGTCTTTCTCTTTTTCCAGTTTGATAGAATTGGAATTCAAGTAAGATTTATACGTATAACTTACTAATATACCTGTTCATTCTCTTTTAATCTATAGTTCTTCCTCCATCTCTGTTTTTCCCCTTGGAATTTGTTGAAGAAACTGGGTCATACATCCTTTAGTTTCTCACAGTCTAGGTTTTGCTGATTATATCCCCATGGTGTAGTTTAATATCTCCCTCGCTGTCCTATGTGTTTTCTGTATTGTTAGTTATATCTAGGGAGACCTACTGGATTGAGATTTGACTTTTTTTTTTTTTTTGCAAGACTACTTCATAGGTGGTAGTGTGTTTTTCCATTAGGAAACACATGATATCTGATTTTGTACTTTCTTAGACATGCACAGCCATAGAAAATTATTACAAAGGCTGAGCAATGGCTAATTCCTGTAATCCCAGCACTTTGCAGGGCCAAGGCGGGTGGATTACCTAAGGTTCAGGATTAGCCTGGCCAACATGGCGAAACCCCATCTCTACTAAAAAAATACAAAAATTAGCTGGGCATGGTGGTGGGTGCCTGTAATCCCAGCTACTCTGGGAGGCAGAGTTTGTAGTGGGCTGAGATTGCACCATTGCACTCCAGCCTGGGCAATAAGAGCAAAACTCCATCTCAAAAAAAAAAATTGCAAAATGATCATATTTTAATTATAAATGGCTTCTTTAATTATTAGCTGGAATAGTTTATAAATTGTGAGCTATTTTTCCATATGCAATTGGGTCTATTTCTGTATTTTCCATTCTGCTCCATTCATCTATTCATGGGCAATACTATACTATTTTTCATAATAGAGACTTTGTAATATATTTAAACATTTGATTTTAATATTTGATAAGGCTAGGGTTTGTTTTCCTGGCTCTTCTTATTTGTTCTTCCAAATAAACTTTATAATAAATTTTTCTAACTCCAGAAAAAAATTAGTGACATTTTAAGGAACATATTAAATGTATAAATTAAAAGAGAGGATACATCTAAGCATCTTTATGATGTTGAATCTTCTCATCTGAGATCATGGTATAACTATTTTGTTGATATTTATGTCTTTCAAAAGATTTTATTATATTCCTGTATTAGTTTGCTGTAGCTGCTATAACAAATTACCGCAAACTTGGTGGTTTAAAACAGCAGAAATTTATTCTCACAGTTCTAGAGGCGAGAAGTTTTGAATCCATTTTCCTGAGCCAAAATCAAGGCATAGGCTGAGCCATGCTCCCCCTGGAAGCTCAAGGGAAAATATATTCCTTGCCTCTTCCAATTTCTGGTGGCTGCACACATTCCTTGACTTGTGACCACATCAGTCTGATCTCTGCCTCTTCCTCTTTATTACTTCGTCCTCTTCTGCATGTGTGTCAGATCTCTTTGTGTCTCTCTAAGAATATTTGTGATTGGATTTAGAATCCACCCAGGTAATTCAGAATAATCGCCCCATATCAAGAAACTTAATTTAACCACATCTGCAAAGACCCTTCTTTCTTAAGGTAATATTTACAGGTTCTAGGGTGATATCTTTGAATATTCATTATTTAGCCTACTATAACTCTTCATATTGATTTTGGCATTTGAAAAATATTTTGTTTTATTATATATCTATATCTATATCTATATCTATATCTATATCTATATCTAATCCCAGGCTAGAGTGCAGTGGAAAGATCCTGGCTCACTGTAGCCTCAACATCCCCAGGCTCAAGCGATCCTTTCACTTCAGGCTTCTCAGTAGCTGGGACTACAGGTGTGTGCCACCATACCCAACTAATTCTTGTATTTTTATAGAGTTGGCGTTTTACCATATTTCCCAGGCTGGTCTCGAACCCCTGGTCTCAAGCCATCTGTCCCCCTCAGCCTCCCAAAGTGCTGGAATTACAGGTATGAGTCACTGTACACAGCCAATATTTTGTTTCATTTTTTTCTGTTATGTAAACAGCATCTTCTTTCTCATCTCTTCTAACTAGTTTATATTTGTATATTCATTTTAATATATTGATTTTCATGACTTGCTATTTATGAAATTATCTTACTAATGGTAGTAGCTTTTCAATGGATTCTTTTGTGTTGTCTGTATTTATAATTACATCATCTGTATATGAACATAGTTTTATCACTTTCTTTCCAATTCTCATGTCCCCAATTATTTTCCCTTGTCTAATTCCATTGACTAGTATCTCCAATATGATGTTAAATATTAATAGTAATGAATATGTTAGGTATTCTTACCTTGTTCCTGTCTTTAGCAGAAAAGCTTCTACTGTTTCCCACTAAATAAGATACAAAGCATATTTTAATGTTCTTTTTAGAGACCATGTTTTTCTATATAATTTTAAAGGAAATTTATATTTAAAATGAGAAATATAAGCAGTTACCTTATAAAGAATAATATCTTATTAGTGCTCTGTAGCTTTGAAAATGCTTTAAAATATCTATTTGGTTCTGTGAGATAAAAAGGCAAATGTAGTATCTTAGTTTTATAGTTAAGTGAATGTTCAGATAAGTTAAATAATTACCTAAGGTCATGCTGCTATAAATTGGTAGAGCCAGGACCAGGATCAAATATTTTATTTTCACTGCACAAGGGATATTCAGTTTACTTAATATTTACCTTCATGAAGACTTTGAACAATGCATTTTATAAATATGAGTTTACATAAATAAGTTATTTTTCTTTTTAAAATGTGATTTTCATACAATTTTTATCATTAAAAAATAAAGGAGAAAAAATACTTGAAACTTAAAAAGTTAATGTGACTTTTAGTGGTTTACTGTATTAAATGATTGAGGGGTGTGTGTGTGTGTGTTTAGGGAGTAAAACATTGTAAAGTCCCCTCTACTGACCAAATGGAGTCCTGCTCCCTCTCCTCAGAGGCAACTGCCCATATGGGTTTAGTTTGTTATCATTCCAGTCCATTAAAAAAATCTGCGGTTCACAGACAAAATATATGATACTATGTGAGTGATTTTTTTTAAAGTATTGAAAGGATAGCATCAAACTCTACTTTATGTTCTATGCTTTCTTTTTCACCTATCATCATCATATGGATCTTAGGAGTATACAAGGCTTTTCTAAGCATTACATAAAATGCAGAATTTACTTTTAGAATCAAGATCTCCAGACAAGTGTGGTATCTTTCCACTACTACATTGGCTCACTAAACTGTTCTCATTAAGAATTTTTTAAAATTTAGAAATACGCTTTTAATTTTGATTAAACATCTATCTGGTCTTTCTAAGTTGTAACAGAATAAAGAAGAGAGGAGAAACATGTAAATACAAGGCAATTTTTGAGTACTTTGTGCTTACCAAAAAGCTAAATAAAAGTGCCTCCTGAACAGAAAGTTTATTACTTTCGCCTGCAGAGGGATGGTTCAGGTAGGAGTAATGCATTAGCGTTTGGTAGAAAGTGACTTCCTTCCCTGGGTTAAATCAATTTGTATACTTGAAAATGGCAAACCTTAAAACTGCACATAATAAAATATCATAGCACTTAAAATTAAAATACCCTGGTTCAGGAGTAGTTGAACAGAATTCCAGAATATCTTAATATCTTGCTGTCTTTTCTCATTTCTCCACATTAGAAATGAGAGGCTTTATTGCTCAGATGCTGCAAAATAGGAGTATAAATATAACTACTGTTTTTTTTTGGCTTATCAAAATATTTTATTTTAGGAGATCACTCAAAAAAAGACCCTCCATATTAGATAGAGGCCCTAACAATACCCTTGTCCTTCTTTTGGTCTTTTCTGTATTTTTTCCTTTTTAAATCAACTAAAACAATTGGATGCTTAAAATAAAACTACTCCCAGAATTCCAGAATATCTTATTATCTTTCCTGTTCTCCACATTGGAAATGAGAGGCTTTACTGCTCAGATGCTGCAAAATAGGAGTATAAATAGAACTACCATTTTTTTATTTTGCTTATCAAAATATTTTATTTTAGGAGACCCCTGTAAAAAACACCCTCCACATTAGATGCCCCAACAATACCCTTGTCCTTTTTTTGGTCTTTTCTGTATTTTTTCCTTTTTAAGTCAACTGAAACAATTGGATGCTTAAAATAAAAGACAGGAAATATTTTCTGATCAGACTTTAGTCAAGAATATATATATTTTTTTGATCCAGAAGCAGGTGAGGAGAAGGAAGGTGCAGCCAGTGGTTCACGAAATATAACTACCATTTTGTTGTTAAGAGTGAAATGCTGATGTTTTAAACCAGGAATTGGCAAACTTTTTCTGTAAAGGGTCAGATAGTATTTTCAGCTTTGCAGGCCATGTGGCCTCTTATGGCTACTCTACTGTTGCAGACAAAAGCACCAATAGATAATACATAAACAAATGGACAAGACTAATTGGGTTCCAGTAAAATGTTACTTAGTTAGATCTTTGTTGGGTTTAAGGCAGTAGTATACTGGTAAATATTTACAGCTGGCTTTTGAGAGAGAGGAGGAAACTCTGATTTGTAGCATTTGCTCATTTACATGATGTAGATACTCTCACCATGGTTGATTTCAAACTATCAAGTTGACATCACTGAGCAGGGAGGTGGAGATGCACAATAGCACACCATCGTATTACATTTTCATCATACAGATACACTAGATGTAAATAACCTCACGAGCATAGAAAATAGTGAAATAATTAGAAAGCGATGAGTTTGGGATATTTATTACATTTGTTTTTAATATAATTTATTTGTAAATGTAAATAAGTTAATTTTTAATAATGTCTGTATATAACATCTGGCTCACAAAATTCATAAAAATCTAACAATGGGCTCTAGTGAACCAGTATAAGCCTACTCCAGCACGCCATTGTGTCAGAGGACATAATCAATAATTTTGGTTTAATAAGTTGCCTGTTGAATCATAAGTTATATGGGAGAATAAAAGCAAAAATGTAGAGAGAATGGTGTTAATATGCAACTTTTGTAATAATCTTGCTCAACTGTACCTGAAGAAATAATTCTGTTTATTTAAGTGGAAGTTAACTGTGTGTCAAAAGTGCTTTGCTTATTGGTTCTTTGTTTCAATTTTTAAGTGCTAGCATATGAAATAAATTTTGGTCAGTAGATGCTGTCAATGTGTCATATAATAATAAATGTTACTTATTATTTATTTTTTTCCCTTAAGGCATAACTGTGACACCTGATGAAGAACAAAACTTGAATCATTATATACAAGCTTTAGAGAACCTAATACTAAGTGTTCCGACTAGGGAGCCAGGTCGTGAGAAAAAATCTAATTCTCCAAAACATGTTTATTCTGTAAGATCGAAGGGATCAAAATTTAAGGAGATAATTACACATGGAGACACTTCAACTGAGAATGATGGTTTAATCAATCCTATGAGTGAAGAAACTACAGCTTTCCCTACTAGAGGCTTCACACCAGAAATAGGAAGGAAAAAACACATGAAAAGTACCCCATTCTGGTCGATCAAACCAAACAATGTTTCCATTGTTTTACGCACAGAAGAACCTTATATTGAAAATGAAGAGCCAGAGCCAGAGCCAGAGCCGGAGCCAACTGCAAGACAAACTAAGGCACCAAAAATATTGCCAGTTGTTACTGAATCATCTACAAGTCCATATTTCACCTCTTGCAAATCACCTGTCACCTCTTTTTATAGGAGCACGGGGATTGAGATGTCTACAGAATCAGAAGATGTTCCTCAGCTCTCTGGTGAAACTGCAATAGAAAAACCTGAAGAACCAACATTTGGAAGACACCCACAGAGTTGGAATAATGATGACATTTTGAAAAAAATTTTAGATATTAATTCACGAGTGCAACAGGCACTTAGTGACACCAGCAAACCAGAATATAGAGAAGATATTCAAGCCTCTAAAGATTACCTAAAACGAAGCCTTGCTCTAGCAGCAGCAGCAGAACATAAATTAAAAACAATGTATAAATCCCAGTTATTGTCACTAGGACAAACCAGTAATAAAATTGATGACATTGAAACTGTTATTAACATGCTGTATAATTCTAGATTTAAGCTCTATGAATATTTAGATATTAAATGTGTTCCACCGGAGATGAGAGAAAAAGCTGCTACAGTATTCAATACATTAAAAAATATATTATGTGTAGATCAAGGGGAGACTCAAAGCCTTATTAAAAAGTTATTAAACAATAATATAAAAATTTTAAACCTACTTGATATTCCATGACAAAATTGATTTAAACTGCATTTTTCCCACAGGAGAAATAAGCATATTAGTAATTTCAAAAGTTGTATAAAAATATTATCTATTGTAGTTCAATGTGACAACATCTTTATGTGTAATGTGTTATGAACAATTTTCATATGCACTAAAAACCTAATTTAAAATAAAATTTTGGTTCAGGAGTTTGTATTTTTTTCTCATTAATTTTAAATGTTGTGAAGATCTTTAAAATGTTTAAGCTTTGATTTTACTTGATTAAATTTACTCATTTTATGAGTTAAGAGACTGTGATCTCTATAACTAGTTTCAAATAATTGTGTATACGTAAAGTGTAAAATTTTGGATTGTATGGTCTTTATTATTTTTTCAGATAATCTGAGTTTTCTGTCTTTTTTTTCTTTCTTTTTTTGAGATGGAGTCTCACTGTGTCATGCAGGCTGCAGGGCAGTGGTGCAATCTTGGCTCACTGCCACCTCTGTCTCTTGGGTTCAGGCGATTCTCCTGCTTCAGCCTCCTGAGTAGCTGGGATTACAGGTGCCTGCCACCATGCCTGGCTAATTTTTATATTTTTAGTAGAGACAGGGTTTCACCATGTTGGCCAGGCTAGTCTCGAACTCCTGACCTCAGGCAATCTGCCTGCCTCAGCCTCCCAAAGTGCTGGGATTACAGGCATGAGCCAGTGTGCCCAGCGAGTTTTCTATCTTAATAGTGTAACTTGGGGCTTGTATCCAAACTTTTATTTGAATATAGGTGCACCTCTTGAAATTTAGGTAATATATTAAGATACAACCTTATTCTTTTGTCATTAAGTACTTTTGGAGTTCTCACTTCTTCTCTTTGTGTACATACATTGAAGCTTTGCAAATCTTTTGTCAGAGAGTATGACTGACACCATTAAGGTTAATTGTGTAATATTATAATTTTGGTTCAGGTAATTCTGTTTATGATTTGACCAGTATTATATTCAAACACATTTATTTGTTTATCAAGACATTTATTCATAGTTTGATAAAGATTTATTGACCTTTTACTATGTGCAAGACATGATAGATGCTAGGCTTTGGGGATACAAAAATAAGACCTACTTTCTTTTCTCTTTGAGATTATATTATATCAGGAAAGATAGACGTTAAACAAATAATTTCAAAAATTTTTAAATTTCAGTTGTGGTAAGTTGTTATGAAGGTGTGAGATATTTGACCTCAGACCAAGAATAATGGGAAAGTTACCCCAAGAAAGTGGCAGTTAAGGTGTAGTCTGAAAGATTAGGGTGTGTGTAAGGAGAAAGTGAGCATTCCAGACAGAGAATAGCAGGTATGACTGCTGTGAGTTAAAAATAAGGATGAGAAGTTCAGGAAATACCTGGAGTGTAGAAAGGCAAGGAAGAGCATCACAAGATGGATTTGGTGACATATACAACAGGTCAGAATAGATCCTGTGGCACTTTCAGTGCATTATTGAATATTTTAGCCATTACCCTATGATCAATGAGAAGCCATTAGTGGATTTTAAGCAAAAAGGACTGGTATGATCAAATTAGCATTAAAAAAAAAAAAACCCACTCACTACAGTTTTGAAAGTGGGCAAAAGTAGAAGTGTGCTGTGCACAAGCCAGATGTTGCTTGGAGTAGGTGGAAAGAAGTGGCAATTAAGAAGGAGAATCAGGCCAGGCACAGTGGCTCATGCCTGTAATCCCAGCACTTTGGGAGGCCGAGGTGGGCGGATCACCTAAGATCAGGAGTTCAAGACCAGCCTGGCCAACATGGTGAAACCCCATCTCTACCAAAAATGCAAAAATTAGCTGGACATGGTGGTAGGCACCTGTAATCCTGCCTGGCTGGAAAATTGCTTGAACCCAGGAGGTGGAGGTTGCAGTAAGCTGAGATTGTACCACTGTACTCCAGTCTGGGAGACAGAGCAAGACTCTGTCTTGGGGAAAAATAAAAACAACAAAAAACAAGGGAATCCAAGATGGCCAAATAGGAACAGCTCTGGAGTGCAGTCCCCAGCCAGAACAACGCAGAGGGTGAGAGATCACCACATTTCCAAACGAGTTATTACTGCCCACAGACCAGGAGATTCCCAGGATCGAAAGTGCCATGTTTCCAAGCTGAGTTTCCAGCATGGCTGTTTCAGCCAGTGCAGTGGGTCTCCACACAAAAACTCACATAAATCTGGGTGGCTGTTTCAAATGGTGCCTGAACGCCTGGGAGATAGAGCCGCCCATTCAACTGAAAAAAAGGGAGCTGAAGCAGGGAGCCAGGTGATCTGGCTTGGCGGGTCCCACCCCCACAAAGACCAGCAATCTGAAATGCTTTGGATTGAGAGTTTCACAGCAAGCACAGCTGGACCCAGGGTGGTCCAGCTCTGTGGGGGGATGGGCGTGTCTGCCATTACCGAGGCAGTCCACCACTACTGAGGCAGTCTGCCATTACTGAGGCAGACTCATTACCGAGGCAGTTCTAACTATATAGACAAAACCTCAAGGAAGCTCACACAGCAGCTGGGCAGAGCCCATGGCAGCTCAGCAATGCCTCTGCTGGCAGACTGTGACTAGGCCACCTCCTTGCTGGAAAGAGCATCTTTGAAAAAAGGCAGCAGCATGTCAGGAACTTATAAATAAAGCCTCACCTTCCCAGGACAGAGCACCTGGGAAAAAAGGCAGTTATGAGTTCCACTGCAGCAGACTTAAACGTACCTGCACAGCAGCTCTGAACAGAACAACAGAGCTCACAGCTCAGCACTTGAGCTCCTATAAGGGACAGACTGTCTCCTCAAGCAGCTCCCCAACTCCCGTATATCCAGAGATACCTCATAAAGGAGAGCTCAGGCTGACATCTGGCAGGTATCCTTCTGGGACAAAGATAACAGGAGAAGAAACTGGCAGCAACCCTTACTGTTCTGCAGCCACTGCAGGTGATCCCCAGGCAAGCAGGGTCTGGAGTGGACCTCCAGCAGTCCTACGGCAGAGGAGCCTGTTAGAAGGAAAACTGAAGAACAGAAAGAAATAACTTTATCATCAAAAAAAGGACATCCACTCAGAGACCCCATCCAAAAGTCACCAACTACAAAGACCACAGGTAGATAAATCCACAAAGCTGGGAAGAAACCAGTGCAAAAAGGATGAAAACACCCAAAACCAGAATGTCTCTCTTCCTCCAAGGGATCACAACTCCTCACCAGCAAGGAAACAAAGCTGGATGGAGAATGAGTCTGATAAATTGACAGAAACAGGCTTCAGAAGGTGGGTAATAACAAACTTCTCTGAGCTAAAAGAACATGTTCTAACTCAATGCAAAGAAACTAAGAACCTTGAAAAAAGGTTTGATGAAATGCTAACAAAAATAAACAGCTTAGAGAAGAATATAAATGACCTGATGGAGCCGAAAAACACAACACGAGAACTTTGTGAAGCATACACAAGTTTCAATAGCCAAATTGACCAAGCATAAGAAAGCATATCAGAGATTGAAGATCAATGCAATGAAATAAAATGAGAAAGCAAGATTAGAGAAAAAGAGAGTGAAAAGACATGAACAAAGCCTCCAAGAAATATGGGATTTTGTGAAAAGATCTAATCTACGTTTGATAAGTGTGCCTGAATGTGAAGGAGAGAATGAATCCAAGCTGGAAAACACCCTTCAGGATATTATCCAGGAGAACTTCCCCAACCTAACAAGGCAGGCCAATATTCAAGTCCAGGAAATACAGAGAACACCACAAAGATATTTCTCAAGAAGAGTAACCCCAAGGTACATAATCGTCAGTTTCACCAGGGTTGAAATGAAGGAAAAAAATGCTAAAGGCAGCCAGAGAGAAAGGTCAGGTAACCCACAAAGGGAAGCCCATCAGACTCACAGCGGATCTCTCGGCAGAATCCCTACAAGCCAGAATAGAGTGGGGGCCGATATTCAACATCCTTAAAGAAAAGAACTTTCAACCTAGAATTTCATATCCAGCCAAACCAAGCTTCATAAGCGAAGGAGAAATAGAATCCGTTACACACAAGCACTTGCTGAGAGATTTTGTCCCCACCAGGCCTGCCTTACAAGAGCTCCTGAAAGAAACACTAAACAAGGAAAGGAACAACCAGTAACAGCCATTCCAAAAACATACCAAATGGTAAAGAGCATCAACACAATGAAAAAACTGCATCAACTAATGGGCAAAACAACCAGCTAGCATCAAAATGGCAGGATCAAAATCACACATAACAATATTAACCTTAAATGTAAATGGGCTAAATGCCCCAATCAAAAGACACAGACTGGCAAATTGGATAAAAAGGCAAAACCCATCAGTGTGCTGTATCCAGGAAACCCATCTCACATGCAAGGATACGCATAGGCTCAAAATAAAGGGATGGAGGAAGATTTACCAAGCAAATGGAGAGCAAAAAAAAGCAGGAGTTGCAATCCTAGTCTCTGACAAAATAGACTCTAAACCAGCAAAAATCCAAAGAGACAAAGAAGGATATTACATAATGGTAAAAGGATCAATGCAACAAGAAGAGCTAACGATCCTAAATATATCTGCACCCAATACAGGAGCACCCAGATACATAAAGCAAGTTCTTAACCTATAAAGAGACTTAGACTCCCACACAATGATAGTGGGAGACTTTAACACTCCACTGTCAATATTAGACAGATCAATGAGACAGAAAATTAACAAGGATATCCAGGACTTGAACTCAGATCTGGCCAAGCAAACCTAATAGACATCTACAGAACTCTTCACCCCAAATCCACAGAATATACATTCTTCTCAGTACCACATCACACCTACTCTAAAACTGGCCACATAATTTGAAGTAAATCACTCCTCAGCAACTGCAAAAGAATGGAAATCATAACGAATAGTCTTGTCAAACCACAGTGCAATCAAATTAAAACTCAGGATTAAGAAACTAACTCAGAACCACACAACTTCCTGGAAACTGAACAACTGGCTCTTGAATGTTGACTGGATAAACAATGAAATGAAGGCAGAAATAAAAAATGTTCTTCGAAACCAATGAGAATGAAGACACAACGTACCAGAATCTCTGGGACACGTTTAAAGCAGTGTCTAGAGGAAAATTTAGAGCAATAAATGCCCACATGAGAAGCAAGGAAAGATCTAAAATCGACACCCTATCAAAATTGAAAGAGCTAGAGGAGCAAGATAAAAAAAATCTCAAAAGCTAGCAGAAGACAAGAAATAACGAAGATCAGAGCAGAACTGAAGGAGCTAGAGACACAAAAAACCCTTCAAAAAATCAATAAATCCAGGAGCTGGTTTTTAGAAAATATCAACAAAATAGACAGACTGCTAGCCAGATTAATCAAAAATAAAAGAAGAATCTAATAGATACAATAAAAAATGATAAAGGGGATATCACCACTGATTCCACAGAAATACAAACTACGTTCAGAGATTACTACAAACAACTCTATGCACATACACCAGTAAACCTAGAAGAAATGGATAAATTCCTGGACACTTGCACACTCCCAAGCCTAAACTAGGAAGAAGTCGAAACCCTGAATAGACTAATAACAAGGGCTGAAGTTGAGGCAGCAATTAATAGCCTACCAACCAAAAAAAA
>CAUYLG010037915.1:0-43367 GCA_963573385.1 Cacajao melanocephalus
AGCCTGGGCAGTAGAACAAGAATCCTGTTCTCTCTCCCTCTTTTTCTTCCTCTTTCTTTCTCTCGTACATTCTTTTTTTTTCTTTCTTTCACTCTCACTTTCTTTCCTCTCTTTTCCTTACTTTCAAAAAAAAAAAAAAAACCTATTATGTACCAAGTCCTGTGATAAACCCTAGATGCATAATTGATGTGCTGTCTGTCCTCATGGAGCCTACAGTCAAGAAGATCCAGGTGAGAGATGAGCGTCTCTTAAACTAAGGCCTACGTGAGAAGGTACAGAAATCACCTGTCATCTTCAGACACACTTCAGACATACTTTTCTTCATACATACTTTTCTTCTCTATGTAGCTGCATACGTAGCTGCATACATAGAGAAGAAAAGAATGAACAAAGAGGCATTTATGAGGCCATGGACACAACTTGATTACCTATTGGACATTGGAGATTAAGGACAGGACAAGTCAGGTGATTATAGTTTTGGTGTTTGGTCACTCTGTAAACTTGATATTGATGGCTAAGTGAGTAAGTTTGTGGGAAGAGGAAGATGAATGTCATTATACACATGTTATGGCTGAGTGCTCCATGTAACATACAAATGGAGATGTCCATCCGTTTAGAGTTTAGGAGAGAGTTGAGACACTCTCTCCTTTGGTTCAAACCTTTCAGTTAACAGTTTGAGATACAGATTTGAAAGTTGTTATGAGGTGTGTGATAACAGAAGCCACAGGAGGTGACAATATCCAGGAAGAATGTGCAGATGAGGAAGAAGGGGATGGGTGCCTGGGACTGCCAGTGTTTGTGAGAGGAGCAGAGAAGGGGGCTGGTCCCTACTCGTGTTCTAGACTGCTTCCTCTTCTTCTTGGTAGCACTTGATGTCAAAATGGCCCAATCTCTTTTCTGCATTTCTCTCAGTACATAAGCTTTTTAATCTTAAATAAAGAACCCCTAACTTTCCCTAACACTTCTTTGACTTTATGGCCCCTTTTATCACACGATTGAGTCTCTTCTTCCTTCACAGCCCGTGTTTGTTGAAAGCCTAGTGACATTGGCTGTTTCCTTTTCTTTACCTCTAGTCCAGCCTCTGCCAGCTCCTTAGCTTTGACATCCCCTCAACACTGAAATGTCCCTGGCTGGGGTAGTCTTCAAAGATGATTTTGAAGTCTTTATCTCATGACCTGTTTTGAACACATTAATCTTGATGGGCTCTAATAATCTCTTAACTCCAATTCAGTCCAATATAATTTTGAAACCCCCACATGTATCCAATTTTTAAAGGCTTCTTCACCCCTAGATGGCTTGGAAACCTTGGTGTGGGGTAGGGTGGGAATAACTATTTCCCTCTTCTCTCCATCTCTTTCCATCCTTCCTCTAGAAGTTGGCCCAAGGGGAGAGATGAGCAGAACCAAAGGAGACACCATGTGTGTCTTTGGTGCAGCTTCTATTTGAGGTGCTATCTGAGTGGGAAATGCACAGGTTCTCATCTTATGGGCTTTTATGTGGCTTCATCAGAGATCCTCCTGCTGGGGCCCTAAGCCTGCAACTCTCTCTGAATGGCTGGCCCATTTTTTTTTGGAGGGGGGATGATGGTGAGAAGCTTTGCTTCTCCCTCACCAATCCAGTCTGCTTCTTGGGAAAGATCTCTTTAAATCCTATCAGCCTGCTCCCTTTGGTGGGATCTACATTTGCCTGTCTCTCCAGAGGTGACATGCAGCTTGTCCTCAAACCGGTGCCCCCTCTTCCCTCTGCCACTTGACAAGGGCAGCTCCAGCCAGTCTCTCGTCTTTAGACTTCCCAGGTGGGAATCAAATACTAGTGCCTTTTCCATTAAGCTCTCCCATAGGTTCTCTTGCAACTCCACTTATCTGGCTTAGGCAGAGTGAGAGTGGAAATAGAAAATACTGCAACATACTAAATTTTGTAAGGTAGTTTGGGGAAAGGACTATGGCAGTATGTGCAAAGCCTGTGGAAGCAGTAAGAAGGGTGGGGGTAGCTCTGCTTTGGTGTGAGTGGACACTGTCAAAAGCTTCTCAAAGAACGAATGACCTGGCTTTGAAGAATGAGTTTTTCTGGTAGAACAGGGGTGAGAAGCTGTTCTAAATGAAGGTAATGGAAGCAAGCTCTGTGAATAAAGGCATGGGATATAAAGTAGTAGTGTGTCTGAAGACCACAGGTGATTTCTCTAAGTTTTCAGGTTGGGAGTAGGGTGGACAGGTGAACAGGGCTTGTGAATACACACATGCACACACACAGAAACAGGGTGTACAAACCCACACTTTGCAGAGCAACAAGGGACACATAGATGCTGAGGGTCGCCTTCTTTTCTGTTTTCTCATTCTTTTACCTGGGTTTAGGACCTTGAGAAAGTCACTTTACCTCTATGGGCTTCAGTGTTCTCATCTGAAAAAGGAGGGCGTTAGAGGTTCTAAAATTCCCCAATTCCAAAGAGGCCTTACAGAGAAGTACTGAAGAAACTAAGTTTAATTTTTTAATGTGAGGGTTTGATCTGTAGAATTATGGAACCCAAGAATATTGGTGATTTTCTTAAATATGGAGAAACATCTTTTTTCAGTTTTTTTTTTTTAAGATGGAGTCTCACTCTATCACCAGGCTGGAGTGCAGTGGCGCAATCTCAGCTCACTACAACCTCCCAGGTTTAAGCAATTCACCTGCCTCAGCCTCTCGAGTAGCTGGGACTACAGGTGCATGGCACTATGCCTAGCTAAGTTTTGCATTTTTAGTAGAGACGGGGTTTCACCATGTTGGCCAGGATGGTCTCGATCTCTTGAACTTGTGATCCACCCACCTTGGCTTCCCAAAGTGCTGGGATTACAGGCGTGAGCCACTGTGCCTGGCCTTTCAGTTTTTTAAATTGTGGTAAAATATATACAACATAAATTTTTACCATTTTAACTATTTTTAAGTATACAGTTCAGCAGCATTAAGTACATTTAGATTGTTGTGTAACCATCAAGAACATCCATATCCAGGATGTTTTCTCTTCCCATACTGTAATCTGTTAAACAGTGACTCCCTATTGGGAGTGGCGATTTCCTAGATTTTGGTGCACCCATCACCCAAACAGTGTGCACCTTCCCCCAGCACCTGGCAACTACCACTCTACTTTCTGTTTCTATGAATTCACCTAATAGGCACTTTATACAAGTTAAATTAAATAGTATCTGTTCTTTTGTGTTTGGTTTATTTCTTTTAGCGTAACATTGTCCTTAAGATTTATCCATGTTGTATCATGTGTCAGAATTTCCTTCCTTTTTAAGGCTGAATAAAATTTCATTGTATGTATATATCATATTTTGTTTGTCCACCCCTATCAATGGACATGAGTTGCTTCTACCTTTTGGCCACTGTAAATAATGTGCTATGAACATGGCTGTGCCCATATCTCTTCGAGACCCTGCTTTCAATTCTTTTGGGTATATACCCGGAATTGCTGAATTGTAATCTATGTAATTTTTTGAGGAATTGTCCTACTATTTTCCGCTATGACTACACTATTTTACATTTCTACCAGCAATGTACAAGTTCTAATTTCTAAGTTCTCAACATTCTTGCCAACAGTTTTTTTTTTTTTTTTTTTTAAAATTAGAGACAGGGTCTTGCTGTGTTGTCCTGGCTGGAGTGCTGTCGCTATTCACAGGCATGCTCCAACTACCCTCGTGATCAGCACAGGAGTTGTGACCTGCTCTTTTTCCGGCCTGGGTCGGTTCATTCCTCTTGAGGCAATGGGGTGGTCCCCTGCTCCGGAGAGGTGACCGTATTGATGCTGAACTTAGTGTGGACATGCTTAGTGCATACTGCAGTACTATAGCACAGAACTCCTGGATTCAAGCAATCCTTCTGCCCCAGCCTCCTGTGTAGCTGGGACTGCACTTGGATTTTTTTTTTTTCCTGTTTTTTGCTGACAGATGTCTTAATGGATGCAAAGTATTATGTTGTGGTTTTGAGGTACATTTTCCTCATAATTGGTGATGGTGAACGTCTTCATGTGCTCATTGGCCATCGTATATCTTCTTCAAAAAAATTTCCATTCAAGTCCTTTGCCCATTTAAAAAATCAGGGTTTCTTGTTATGGTTGTTGTTGAGCTATAGAAGTTCTTTGTATATTCCGGATATTAATCTCTTATCAGATATATAATTAGCAAATATTTTCTCCAACTCCCTGGGTTGCCTTTTCCCTCTATTGATGATTTCCTTTAATACACAAAAGATTTTAATTTTGGTGAAGTCCACTTGACTGATTGTACTATTTTTGGTGTCATAGCCAAGAAATAATTGTCAAATACAATGTCATGAATGTTTATCCTATGTAAAAACAAAGAAACATCTTTTACATGAATTATAAATTAGCTTAAGTTCTACCTCTAAAATTCAATTCTCTTGCTTAATCTGAAAAATGTAATGAAGCTTCATTTATTTTATTTTTTATGTTTTATTTTCAAATTTTATTTAGTTTTCTGTTGTTTAAATAAGAGAAATCTATTTTCTCACAGTTCTGGAGGCTGGAAATCTAACATCAAGGTGTGGTAAAGTCTATTTCTTCTGAACCTCTCTCCTTGGCTTGCAGATGGCTGTCTCTTCTTGTATCTTCACATGGTCTTTCTTCTGTATCTGTGTTCTAATCTCCTTTTCTTTCTTTTATTTTTTATTTCAATAGGTTTTTGGGAAACAGGTGGTGTTTGGTTACATGCATACATTCTTTAGTGGTGATTTCCTAGATTTCCCAAACAGTGTGCACTGTATCCAATGTGTAGTCTTCTATCCCTCACTCCTCTTTCACCCTTTCCCCCTGAGTCTCCAAAGTTCATTGTGTCATTCTTATGCATTTGCATCCTCATAGCTTAGCTCCCACTTATGAGTGAGAACATACAATGTTTGGTTTTCGATTCCTGAGTTACTTTACTTAGACTAATGGTGTCCAATTCTATCCAGGTTAAGCTTCATTTATTTTCTACATTGACCTCCTATCCTCTAATACTTTCAGTGTCTTCTTATCATCTTGGTTGCTTAGGGAATAGGGCAAGCTTTCAAGTCTATGCCTATTATATTGTCATTAAATATTCTCAAATTGTTCAAAAGGTTTAAAATAATTATTTAGGTTTGCTTTGGTTTGCCCACGTGAGGAGCTTAAAGACTTGCAGACGGGCTGAATATAATGGGAAAGAAAAGGAAGTAAGAAGGTAAGTTAATTCTTTCTGGTTCATGGTGATTGATTAAAAAGTATTTATTTATTTTTTTCTTTCTCAATTTTCTAAAACAAATGTGCGAGTGCATGCGCGTGCATGTGCGCGCACACACACACACACACACACACACACACACACACACACAGAACTTTAGGTACAACCCAGGTAAGGGAAACTTCTTTTGGATGAGAGATATCAGAAGGTTATCAATGAGTAGGAAATGGTAGAATAATAGAAAGCTGTGCTACATGCTTGCCCCCTTTTTCATAGGGTCTGTGATGTGATTCATCCATACGGGGATGAATGGTGATTGCTCTGTCAAGAAAAATTAAAAAAATCAAAAATCACTTTGATTTTGTGTTTGTCCTAACCTACCCCTATTCAATTCATTGGGTAATCTTTTATTAGTCATTGAGTTTCACATTTATAAAATGAGATACTGGAACAGATAGCTAAGCTTTTATTAACCCTGAACTAACACAGATGCTTCTTGGGAGCTATATTCCTTCTAGTTGAGAAAATGTGGAAAGAAGGAATCTCTATTTTTTTTTAAAGCAAAACAGAGCCATATGAATAATTAATCCTCAGCAAGTTGAAGTTGGGAGAATTCTGGAAAAAGGTATTTTGAACATGTGTCTGTAAGGTGTTGTGGCCTCTTGAGAAACCTTTAATATGTTTTATTGAGTTAATTCAGCCTTGAATCCCAAGGTAGTTGATTATTGCTGCTTTAAGTCTTGTTTCATGGGGGTTTTTGTGGCTTTTGGATTGCGAAAACTATGAGGGGCTTCCTGGAAAAATATTATGCCTGTGGATTGCTTAGTATTCACCAAAGATTCTGAGTTTTCTGCTTTTGAGGACACATAAAAAGGGAATTTTGTATAAATGTATGTGTGTATGTTATATGCTCAAGTTTATACATTATGTGAATTGTATACAGTGAATTCCAGGTGACTGTAAAGTAAATGATTAAAGTACATTTTGCTATATGGAAGTTATATTGAGCTTTATGAATTTTTGGAAGGGCTTTGGACAATGTTTGCTTTCTGGAGTTTTCTCCAAAGAAGAGTGTACGGCAAAAGAAATGCATATATTTTATTAATCTTCTTCATGAACAGTGAAAGCAATAAATTAGATGCATTTAAAAAAAACCCAGCTTTACGTTAATGTTTTGATGTATTAAAAACCTGATAGTTGATTTTGGTATGTTTTATTTTTAATCGCTGGAGTATTTATGTTACCTCCTGCTTGCTCACTGCTTCTTCCCATATTAATAACTGGCATATAAATTTTGAAAAAAACAAAATGCAGATTTTTTTTTCTATCATGTCAAAGTGGCATGTGGTTTTGATCCTGACATGGAGGGTTCCTATCAGATTGCCTTTTCTGAAATCTCTGGATCTATTTCCTCTTTTGCCTGGACTGCTGTTACTGGTAGTTGGTGTTATTCAATTATCTCTACATTTTAACCTTGGTGTTTACCTCTAATGTTGCTCAAGTCAGTAAATGATTCATTGCACTTGGAACCAACAAACAGGGTTTGGCAGAAAAGGGACAATGTGTGGCGGATGTGTTTGGACTAAAGGGAACAATGCATTTGAAACTGGGCTCTAAGAGCTTAGAAATCCAATTATGTATTCATGGAGACAAGGCTAGGTACCACGGTTCCTGGCTCAGAGTGAGCACCCAGTGAGTGTTCACAGAGATGAGGGTGATGGTTTTATTCATCAAAATCTGCCTGTACAAGGAAAACGTCTGCATCACAGTGCACAAGCAAGTGTCTCAAATTCTAGGTTTTTGAGATTTCATCCTCACCTCTGAAACATCTTTCTGGGTTTTCTCATTCTTTAGGTACAATCGATGATTCCGTGGTATTAGCATTAACACAAATAACTTTGCATATTGTCAAATACCAGGCAATACATTCATGAAAGCTTAAGAACATGTGATGCTGCTTTGAGGATAAACAAATGAATTTCTTTTCTTCTCCAAAAAGTACATTGATATCTAACCTGAAGTTTAAAGAACGAGGAAAACATTGCTTAGTGAAGGCTAGTGAAGATACCAGGTACAGAATGAGTTTCTCTTGTTTCTGACCTTGTTTTTTCCCTGAAATACATTGCCTTATCTTTCTTTCTTTTTTTAAAGTGAGAAATACAAAAAGAAAATCTTTCTCTCAGGAAGCAATGCTAGTGGAATAGTAGTGTTTTTCATACCATTTATATTCAAAATCATTCTCAGAAGTAGAGTCAGAATATGGGCCTTTAAACATTCTTCATATTGGGCTGGCTGTGGTTGGCTCACACCTGTAATTCCAGCACTTTGGGAGGCTGAGCTGGATGGATTGCTTGAGCTCAGGCACTTGGGACCAGCCTGAGAAACATGGCAAAACCTTGTCTCTACAGAAATACACAAAAATTAGCTGGGTGTGGGGTGTGTGCCTGTAGTCCCAGCTACTCAGAAGGGTGGGGTGGGAGGATTGCTTGAGCCCAGGAGATGGAGGCTTTAGTGAGTTGAGACTGCACCACTGCACTCCAGCCTGGGTGCAGAGTGAGACCCTGTCTCAAAAAACAACAAACAAACAAGCAAAAAAACTTTATTATCTCCCTAGGTCCACATGTCCTGGCTGTGTTCAGGATCAGAAAGACTTTTCATTTCTTCAGCATAGATAGAGAGTAATACTGACTACATAGAAGTCCTTGTGGTATTTACTGTATATTTTTGGTAGTCATAATTCTTTCTGAGCAAAAGAAAGCTCTGCATCAGGTCTTAGTTTACATTTTGTGGCATCATAAATTGAAAAATTCCATGTTGTATGTCCTGTGTAAGAAGAGTTTATGCAGTGAGAGAATGACCTGTCCTTCTGCCTAGCACTGGCACCCACCTTGATCTTGCTGTTATTTATGCTTTTGAGCACTAACTTTAATAAAGAGGGAAAAACCTAAATATGTTCTCTGTGAAAATCGTTATCTCAAGAAGGTCCTTATGGTGGGATGTTAATTTTCTGTTTCTGCGTAACAAATGACCACTATCTTAGTGGCCTAAAACAATGCCAATTTATTATCTGTGGTCCTGTAGATCAGAAGTCTGGGCACATGGAAAACCAAATAAAATACTTAGGAATATATTTCCTAAGGAGAAGAAAGAGGTGAAAGATCTCTACAAGGAAAACTACAAAACATTGGTGAAAGAAGTTGTGGATGACACAAACAAATGGAAAAACATCTCATACTCATGGATTGAAAGCAATTTACAGATTCCATGGAATTCCTATCAAAATGCCAACATCATTTTTCACAGAGTTAGAAAAAGAATCCTAAAATTCATATGGAACCAAAAAAGTGCCCAACTAGCTAAAGCAATCCTAAGATAAAAGAACAAAACTGGAAGTATCATAATACCTGACTTCAAATTATACTCTAAGGCTGTGGTAACCAAAACAGCATGGTACTAGCATTAAGATAGGCACATAGATAAATGAAATAGAATAGACAACCCAGAAATAAAGTTGTATGCCTACAACCAACTAATCTTTGACAAAGCCAACAAAACCATACAGTGGGGAAAGGTCACCCTACTCAGTAAGTAGTGCTGGGGAAATTGCACTGCCATATGCAGAAGAATGAAACGGAACCCCTATTTTTCACCTTATATAAAAATTAACTCAAGATGGATTGAAGGCTTAAATGTAATACTCAAAAGTATAAAAATTCTAGAAGAAAAGCTAGGAAAAACTTTTTTGGATATTGGCTTAGGCAAAGAATTTATGACCAAGACCTCAGAAGCAAATGCAAGAAAACCAAAAATAGGCAAATAGGACCTGATAAAACTAAAAACCTTCTGCACAGCAAAATAAGTAATCAACAGAATGAACAGACAACCTGCAGAATAGTAGAAAATATTTGCAAACTATGCATACAACAAAGGATTAATATCTAGTATCTGCAAGGAGCTCAAACAACTCAATAAAAACAAAAACCACCAAAATCACCCTATTAAAAAGTAGGCAAAGGAGAGGAACAGACATTTTTCAAAAGAAGACACACAAATGGCAAATAAGCATGTGAAAAAAATACTCAACATTAGTAATCATCAGAGAAATGAAATTTAAAACCACAGTGGGATACCATCTTATACCAGTCATAATGGCTCTTATTAAAAAGTCAAACTATAACAGATGTTGGTGAGGATGCTGAGAAAAGGGAGCATGTCTACACTATTAGTGGGAATGTAAATTAGTACAACCTTTATGGAAAACAACATGGCAATTTCTCAAAGAAATAAAAATAGAAGTACCATTCGATCTAGCAATCACACTACTGCATATCTACCCAAAGGAAAAGAAATTATTATATCAAAAAGATACCTGCATTCATGTGTTTATCTCAACACTGTTCACAATAGCAAAGATATGGAATCAACCTAAGTTTCCATTGACAAATGATTGGATAAAGAAAATCACACACACATATATACATTGGAATTCTACACATACATTGGCATTCTACTCAGCAATAAAAAAGAGTGAAATGGCTTTTGCAGCAACATGGATGGAACCATTATCTTAAGTGAAGTAACTCAGAAAGTCAAATTCCATAATGTTCTCACTTATAAGTGGGAACTCAATAATGTGTACATATGGATGTAGTGGGATAAAAGACACTGGAGGCTTAGAAGGGTGGGAGGGTGGGAAGAAAGTGAGGGACAAAAAATTACTTAATGGGTACAATGTATACTCTTCACGTGTTGATCACACTGAAAGCCCAGACTTTACCACTATGCAGTCTATCCATGTAGCAAAAACTGCACTTGTACCCCCTAAATCTATTAATTTTTTTAAAAATCTGGTCACAGAGTAGCTGGGTTCTCTGCTCAAGGTCTTTCAAGGCTGAAATCAAAGTGTCAACCTGGCTGTGTTCTCATCTGGAATTCAAGGTCTTCCTCCAAGTTCAGTCAGGTTGTTAGTGAAAGTCATTTCCTTGTGAATATAGGATGTAGGTCTTCATTTTCTTGCTGGCTGTTGGCTGCAGCCACTTTCAGCAGTTAAAGGCTGTTCTTGGGTCCTAGCCTCATGGTCTCCTCCAAGCCACATGGCAGGTTACTCCTTCAAGGCCAGTGAGAGAATCTCTCTCTTAAGGACTCACCCAATTAGGTAAAGGCAGTCTCCCTTTTGAATAACTCAAAGTCAGCCGATCTCTTACTTTAATCGTATCTGCATAATTCTATCATCATTACCATGTAACATAACCTAATCATGGGAGTGATAGCCCGTCATATTCACAGGCTCTGCTTCTGCTGAAGGGAAGAGGACTACATAGGGTGTGTACACCAGCAGGTCAGAATCTTAGGACATCTCAGAATTCTGCTTCATACAAGTAGTATGTTTGAATTTGAGGATTTGAGAAGATCACTAGACTCAGCCTTTGTGAAAGTGACATTTCTCCTGCTGGGATTGTAGAAATCTATTCCATGTCTTCCTGGGCTCCATATATTTCCCTTAAGTCTGAGGAATGGACCTGGCCTGCATCATTTTTGTTCCTGGAGACGTTACTGAGCCTAAGTGTGCTCTAGCTTCTTTAGAGGAGTTCAAGTCTGTGGTGGCCCCTAAGCAATTCACCCCATGAGGTAATCCGAAGTCTTGGTAGAATACCCAGCCCTGTATTCAGTGTTGAAGCTGGGACATGTCTAATGTCAACAAGAAGACAGGGAGAAGACTTGGCCTTATCTGGTTCTGATCAAATGTAAGGAATTTGTGTGGAATAACCTTAGACCAAGAAATATGCCTAATCAGCTCTTTGCCCTCTGTGAGTTATATGCACAGCTCTTCCAAAGAGGCAAAAAAGAAGAAAAAGTGGGGAACCACCAATTTGTTAGTGTTAATCGGAGACCTACCCATTCTCCTAATTGATCGTTCGCTACAAAATAGCTTGATTCTTCTTTAGCCTGGGAGCTAAATGTAATCAACTTTTGTTTGTTTCCATAAAAAAAAATTGTTTTTTGCCCTTGAGGAGATCATTATTTCTATTGTATGAAGACGGTAGCCCAAACATTAGAAGTAATTAGAGCAGATGGCAGTGAATACTTTTATTTTAAAATACAGTGAAGCTTATAAGCTGGTTTTCATTCTCTGGGCTTCTTCCTTTTTCCTTTGCTACCACATATTCATCTTGCTTCCCTTCAGGTATAAAGAGAGGAAAAAAAGCAAAGGAAGTAAAAAAAGGTTTTCCTAGTATATGAAACTGAGGAGCTGTCAAATGTTCATAGCAGGGAAAGTACGCTCCTGTGTATTCAATCACTGAAATTAAGTGTTTTCGAAGGCGGTGTAGTCACGGGTCCATTGCATGGGGAAATAACATGTTGTAGTCCATCACTTAAAATGTTAACCTTGTCTCTTGCTAGTGACTGGGAACACAAACACGTGCTCCATGCTCGCTGGTTAAATGGCAGTGTGTCAGCTCTGTGAAAAAGGCTAGCATGTATCTGTCAATCTTCTGATTTGGCTCTGTGTGTGTGTGTGTGTGTGTGTGTATGTATTCATGTGCATGCATGTGAGTGCTGGTTATTGTGTACTGAACAATGGGAAGAATTGAATCAGCTTCCAGTACTTTTATGTATATCCTTCACTAAGATGTTTTTACTTGCAGTCCATGAATTCTCAGGTAGCTGTATTATAATTACTTATTTTCAGTTACAGAAAGTTCCATTTTGTACGTGTTTTAATACTGATGTACTATGGATGTACTATACTGAGCATATTTTAGGTACTATGCTGATAGTATGTAATGGAATATACCAGGGGTCTCCAAGCTTTTTCTGTAAAAAGCCAGATAGTAAATATTTTAGGCTTTGTGGGCCGTGTTGCCTCCATCACAAACTGAAAGCATCCATAAACAATATGTAAATGAATTGTGATGTGCCTTGTGCCAATATCAAAAAAGTGGGTGGACTATGTGCCAATATCAGAATAGTAGGTTGTGAACTGTAGTTTGCTTACCTTATTATATGTTTTACTGAGTTATATATACTGAGTATTTTACTTGATTCTTTACCTTGTTATACATACTGAGTGTTTTACTTGATTCTTTTTTCTATGACATGTGAAGAACTTGATGTCTTCCCTGGTCTTTGTGCAGTGTTTCTTGTTGCATCAGTAGAAAGGCTATCTGGCTGGACAGCGTTCCTTCTTTCAGGGCCAGCCGCCTATCTGTCCTTGCTGCACCTGCAGCGCTCCAAGCACACTCCTTCCTCAAGGTCCTCCCTCGATAGCCTCTGGCGCATCCTCTACTTCTCCAGTCCGATCGCAATCCAATCCAAGCAGGGCAGTCCCTGATCACTCCATATCAAATGGCTCTTCCCAACCTGGCACTTCTGATCCATTTCACCCTGTTTCTTTTTTTCTTCAGAGCACACTATTAGTTTTATATATTTGCCTGTTATCTCCCTAAAATATAAGCTCCATGAGGTCAGGAATTTGTTTTGTGCCAGGTATGTAGTGGGTGCTCAATAAACATTTGTTGAAGGTAGGGATCCAATTACTGTGTAGTTCCTGGACAGCAGTCTGAAAAGAGTCTGTGATTGAGTTGATACCTGTTAAGTGCACTCAGTAGATGTTGGCTATTATTATTAATTAAACTTTAAGTGGAAAGAGTAATATCTACATATTTTAGTTGTAAGTATGAAAGGAAAATAAATCTTGGGGGTCTCCCAAATCTCTAAGCTAATGGGAAAAGTCAAGCTGGGAACTGCTTAGGGCAAACCTGCCTCCCGTTCTAGTTGAAGTTATCCCTCTGCTCACAGAGATAGATGCATGTCTGATTGTCTGCTTTGAAAAACCTAATCAGAAACTTAAAAAATTGCAATTGTTTGTCTCTCATTTACCTGTGACCTGGAAACCCCGTCTCTGCTTCGAGTTGTCCTGGATGGAACCAAGATACATCTTACATGTATTGATTGATGTCTCATGTCTTCTTAAAATGTATAAAACCAAGCCGTGTCCCAACCACCTTGGGCACGTATCATCAGGACCTACTGAGACTATGTCACAGACATGCATCCTCAACCTTGGCAAAATAAACCTTCTAAATTAACTGAGACCCATCTCAGATATTCAGGGTTCACATAAGGATTAGTGACACTGTAAGTAAAATGTATAGCATTGTGCTTGGGACATTAGAGACAGTCAATAGTCAGTAGCTATCATTATCATTTTTTTTCTCCCATAAGTGGAAAGGTCTTCAGACTTAAAATTCAGAAGAGATGCTATTAAAGGAGATTTGAAAATTCAAATAGAGGAAAGGATAAAGGAGGCCTGTAAATTTGTCCTGTCTGCAGTCTTTGATAATCCTCTGAAGCTTAAGAGTGCTAAGAAGTTAGACCTATGAAGCACTGAGGTGGTGTCAACGATTTCTGAGAAACAGCAGAGGATAGGAAGTGTATAGAACCTAGAGATAAGCCAGTGAATTTCCCGGTTTTCTAAAGATGAGAAATGGTCAATTTGAACTGGGCAGGAATCTCTGACAAAAAGCACTGTTGACATTTCTCTGAGTAATCCACGTGCTAGACAGTGCAGTGTGGAAGGACTTTCTCATGTTATCTTGTAATCATGAGGGGTTTATAAGCACCAAGAAAAGAAAGTGATCAGTTAGAGCCTGCATGAGGTCAGTAAGAATAAATTATGCCAAACTAATTCAATTTCCTTTTTGTTCCCTAAAGAGTTATTAGATTATAGGTTAGGGGCTCTCTTCATAATCCTGGATTTGTAGATAGTTGACTTTTCTACACTGAGTATCTTTGGTTTTATAATCAGCCAAAATAATCTCAGCCTGTGTTATATTATCTGTTGTGTCCAGATTAAAACTAGAAAATGATGTTTAATGCACTTGATTTTCCCTGTAAGGCCATCTCCACCATGGTCAGCCATCCAATTCTCTGAACTCCTGTAGCATCTTGGTTATGCCTTTAGTTTTTAAATCAATCACACTTTAATTATCTGGCTATTTGTATTTTTTTTCTAAATGACAATATAAGTACCTTAAGAACAAGGATGAGGTCACATTTATTTGGGAGAAATGCCTTTATATTAGCTCATACACAAAGGGTTTAGGATTTTAATTGGCCAATAGGTTTAACATCATCCAACATTATAATTCAACTATTAAAATAGCCGAGAGAATTAATTGAGAGAATAAATGTTGTTCAATAAATGGTATGAAGACAATCAATTAGCTATTTTGGAGGAAAAAGCAAGGAATAAAAACAAGAAAAAAGTGTAAAACTTTCCCAACATAAATTGTAAGTTAGTTGAGAAGTAACATGCAAATATAAAACTCACCAATCAAAAAGAGCATATAAGTGATATTTATGTCAGAAAGAGGATGTTCTGTCTATAATGTAGTGAAAAATGTCACAAATGGTAAATAAAGTTGGTTTTATAAAAGTTAAAACATGTCAATGTAAAGAAGAAAAGAATAAAATTAAACTATAGCTTCAAATCTCATTATTTCAGTTATTAGAGTATATTGAATTATGGCATTATGATCATGAGTCCAAATAAGAGTTGACCATTTATTCATTCAGACATAGTTTTAGGGTAGCAGATAGATGCCAGGTATTGTTTTAGGTACTAGGGATACAGCAGAAATCAAGACACCCTTGTGAAGTTTATATTCTATGAGGGGTTGACTGATTATAAACCAGTATACATTGTATTACATAGAGATGAATGCTTTGGAGAAAATAGAGAAGGATACAGAGTAGAGAACATGGTTACAGGGAATTGTCTTTTCCTATTTCCAGGATTTGGATGCTGAGGAAGAAGACATTCTGGTGAGGTGTCAGAACAGTTCTTTCTTGTCCTTGTCATCCAGAAGACACTGTGATCAGAGAGATTCCCATACCCCATCTCCTCTGCCACCCCAGCTCAGTGCATACGCTCACTAATAGGTCTTTGCTTTGCTGGGTGTTCCAACTTGCTGATCAATGACTTCTTTCAAGATAACTCTGGTGGTGTCGCAAGTACATTTAAGGTGACATGTAAGATTTGCAGACACTGCACATTCCCTGAAGTTCAGAGAAGTGCTGACATGCTGTAAGAAGAAAACAAATTGCATAAGCTTCCTAGCTGAGGCAGAAAAGTTTTTTCTTGCCTTTTTTTGGGTTTATTTGGGGTTATATGCAAAGATGAGGTCATATTCTGGGAAATTCTTGTATCTATATTTCCATGCCTGCCCTCATATGCCTATGAAGAAATGATTTTCTTCATCTGCAGAATAAGAATGAGTGATGTGTTTATCTCAAGGAAGAATGCTAAAGCTAAAGACTGAGCATCTTGGGAACTACATAGGAAAGAGCTTATATTAGGTGGAAGTAAGCTGGGCCATTGACACAGAACATGGCCTTCACCAAAAATATGTTGGTATCAACAGAGACATTCTCAAATATATTGACAAAATCTTTAATCAATGCTGTCAGAATTTTTTTCTTGATTGGATCAAAGTGACATGGATTGAAGGATGAAGATATTGGAAGGGGAGCCATCCTCACTGTTTCATGGAACATTTCTCTGGGAGGGAATCATACCACTAGCTCTGTTAACTATGAAAATGTAGGAGAGCTAAAATTCTTATGGCAACATGCATGTAATCATGGATTACACTGATGACTTGCAATCATAGAGATATACTGCTCTTCCACTTCCCCAGGTAGCTGTTAAGCAGTGGAGGCTGCATTAATTTTTAGATTTTTTAAGTATTTAGTCATTATTTTGTGTAAAAGCATGAGTACATCAATAAACATTTATACATTTCAAGATATCTGTGTTATGCTAAGGAGAATTCAGGGCACAAAGAAGCTTAGGTTTCTTGAAACTGAATGCTTAACCATCTGTATTTATTTGAAATTGGTTACATTGATTAGAAAAACTTAAGGTGAAAGAAAAAACTGGTGGAAGATTTTATGAGCTCGAATCTGAGTCTCAGGTTCCAATTAAGTAGCACTCTTCATCATTTGGTATATGTTTAAATAGAGCTTGAGAACACGAAAGGGAATGTAAATGTTTCAGAAGACCTGGGGATATAGCATTTTTAGTCAGCACCTGTATGTTCACCTATTGTATTAGCAAAAGGTGTGTGTTGTTTGTGTGTGACATCTGTAAAAGTATGTATGGCACCAGCAGGTATAAGATTAATAAATTATTCAAAAACATTTATTGAGCAACTACTATGGGCTAGACACCTTTTAGGGGGTTGGGGATATAACAATGACCAAAACTAAGTCCCTGCTTCATTTGAGTAACTTTAATAAGTGATAACCAAATACGTAAGGAATTGTATAATTTAATACTAGAATGAAGCATTATTAGGGGAGAAGGAATGATTGGGGGTGCCTTTTAAAAATAATGATGCAGGTAAGGAGGTGATACTTGAGTAGAGGGATCAATTAAATAAGGGAGTGAGTTGTGCAGATCTTTTGGGAGAGAGCATCCCAGGAGAGGCCACAGTGAGGGGAAAACTTCAGGTAGGAGCCTCCTTTTGGTGACTCCAGTTTGCATCGATCACTATGAACTTTGACACATCATTTAAACACTTTGAGCCTTTGCTTTCTCCACTGGAAACTGAAGATAACAGAGTGGCACTCTTCATCATTTGGTACATGTTTAAATAGAGCTTGAGAACATGAAAAGGAATGCAAATGTTTCAGAAGACCTGGGGGATATAGCAACCTTTCCAACTACTAGGTTGGAACGAAGTATAGCAATTTTTGAAGGTTGACAGGCCAGGCCAAGTATAGCACCTGGAAGGCAGCAAATGGCATAAGCAGGTGCTTCAGAGCAAGAAAGTCTCTAAAACTTATTGAGAGCTACATAACATATCTGTGCTAATCATAAAAATTTTTAAATGTTCTCAAATTAACTAATGGATAATGCCATGAAATAGTCTTCCTTTGATCCACTTCGTAGTATCTAACTAATGTCTGTTTGTTCCAGATCATTTTACTGTGTGCGTCATGAGCCCTGGTTTTCTTTGTAGTTCTGTGACTGGGTTATGGCTCTGACCACCAGGTTAATGTCTCAGAAAGAGTTCTGCTGCTGAATTCTTCATATTTCTTATAGTTCACCTACACATCATCTTTTCTAGCTTGCTGGTCTTTGGGTGACCCTGGCCAAAGACTTTTAGCTTTGGATGTTGGTTTGGAGAAAACTTTTTGGTTCCTTTAAAAGATATATCTCCTTCTCCTCCAGCCCATGCCCTGAATTGATCCTTAAATTTTGATACAGAAGTGTCATCTGAGGAGATCATTAAAATTGTAGATCTCTGGGTCCCACTTCTTGAGCTTTTGATTTCATAGGTATATGATGGCACAGAGGAATCTGCATTTTATCAAGCTCTAAGGAACACTGCCTGAAATAGCATCGGTAAGATGATGGGATAGGATTTTGCTAGAGTCTTTTCCATTTCTGGCCTTCTGGAAATTCAAGATTTTTCAAATGCTCTTTCATCATGGACTCCGAGCTGACAATACAGATAACCTGATTCACCCTGTTCTGCAATATACTTTACCACCTCTGGTTTTTCCCACCTTCTTTCATTCCAGTTTCTTATGGTTTGCTTCCTTTTCCTCTATCTGTATTCTACGGAAGTAAATTAAAGGGTTATAAGAAGGTATAATATATGTAACCTTATAAGAAGTACTGTTTATTATTTTACCAACCTAAAGCTAGTCTTACAGTGAAATCATCTAGAGTTAAAATTCTTTCCTACTTCTGTAGCCCACAGATAGTCACCATGGGGAACGTGGTTCCTGCAGTTCACAATGAGGCTCCTGTATAACTTATTCTTTTTTTCTGTGATACTGAAACTTATTATCACTATGCCTTATTTCTTTCCATCTCTTAAATTGTGATGAGTCATAGACTTTTATTTCTTTGCAGATGTAGAAAATAAAAAAATCACAAAGCCTTCTCAGTGATTGTGCTGGGTTTGCAACTCAGGACTGTTGACCTTGGGGTTTGTATCCTCTTCTGGAAAGTGTAACGGCTCTTGTAGAAACACAATTTCCATTTTCTGTCTCAGAAGTACTGTAGAGCACTATTCTCTGTGTAGGTGTAGTTGTTGATATTACAAACATGCCTTCCCTTCTAATGATCTTCTCCCATCTGCCTCTAACACATCATGACAGGACCTTCCAGGCGGTTCATTTTTATAGGAACTTGGGCTTCACATTTGGTTGGAATCTGAATGGGAAGAAGACTGGAGAGAGAGGATTACACATGTCATATGTATTACCTGGAAGAAATCACCTTCTCTATTTTGATTTTATTATATTTATCATAATTATACTTCCACAACTTCACAAGGCATTTAGACATGTTCCCAGCCTCTTACATGAGCTGAATACTGCTTTCCATAATTTTTATGTCTCTATTTTAAAAAACATATGACATCAGAGCGACCATAAATTAATAGGAAAGCCAAAAGTTCTGAGAGAGGGACTGAAGGCTGGGGTGGAGAGGGAGTGCTTCCTTTTCTGGCTCCTTCTGTCAGTACGGCTCCCTGCCCCTCACTCAAAGGTTCCAGGCTATTTGCTTGTCATCCGAAGTCGGACGGCATTCTGCCTATGCCTGCCCGGGCTTTGTTCAGCGCTGATGCACCAGGCACAGGGGGAAAGGCAACAATAATATCAAAAAAGGCCGAGTGGGAGGATAGATCTGAGCACTTGGGAAGAGGAATGTTCCTATAAAACAGGGACTCTTGGCAGTAGAGCCAGTGAAAAATGATACCAATTACATAAAGCAAAATGCCACCCATCAAGCAGAACATTTTAATTCTCCCTATTCCAGGCTATTTATGACTTTTTGTCCAAGATTCAATACATGTCTGCAAAAATAAATGGAATCAACCTCATCTGTTAGGTAGAATGGGGTCTGTGCTAGAGGGAAAAAAAAAGGTAAGAAAACATTACCAGCATATTATTGGAGAATTCCAGGGACTGGGCACAGAAGAACTTCAAGTATAATTTTGCCTCTCCTATTTTTTTCTTTTTAGGTCAGTTGTATGAAGAAGAGAGAGGTAACCAATTTCATGGAGACATTTAAAATATTTAAATGAATTTTACTTTCTTTGAGAAGTTTCTATTTTGATTCAGTACTTATACCATCCCACCTAAAAACAATGAATGAACCAACAAACCAACGAACCAGCCAACCCACCAACCCACCAACCCACCAACCCAGCTCTTTCTTTTCCAGGGCGACTTTCCTTTACAGTTCTGCCGGAGATGGTCCAGGACTCACAGCTGGTTTCCTGAAAGGCTGCCACAAGATGGCGACAACGTCACAGTGGAGAACGGCCAGTTGCTTCTGCTGGACACGAACACAAGCATCCTTAACTTACTGCATGTTAAAGGTCTGTGGGGTTTGAAGATTGGTGACATTATTCTATGTAATCATATCACTTGTAGGAGGGAGGGAGGGGGGAAACTTTCTGGATAAGTTCCAGAACTTAGTTGACAATTTATCTTCAGACCAAACTGAAATTTTATGATGTAAAAGAAGTGGTCAGAGGGTTCAAAGTGAAAGGCCTTTCTTTGGACTTTCATAATAAGCACAGAGCTTATTTTAATTTTTCAAAAACAAGAAGGTTAACAGTGTTCTCAAAGAATATACTTCTTTATTCCAGCACTTTTTAGTCACGCTTATCCAGGACAGCCCCCGCAAGATAGCAGAATGCCCTGAAATTGGTTAACATTGCTGCCTTTGAAATACCCTGCCAAGAAAGCAATGTCTTCCTGCTTTTGCCCTGTTGTGGTTTTGACTTCTTGGTCCCATGGAAAGTCATATAAATAGGCTTTCTTATTGCAAAACCGGCTATATAGCTCTAGGGTTCAGGAAGTTGGAAGAGGCTGAAATTTCAAATCTCAGGTCTACTACCACATCTTCAAGTGGCAAAGTCAGTTATTTCACCTCTTTGTGCATTTCTTTCCTTATCTGTTAAATGAGAATAAAAATCATGGCCTACTTTAGTGGCTGATAATAAGGAATAGTTATCAAAGTGCCTCTGTTCATTGGCAAATGAAAATTACTTGGGAGATATGATTAGTTATGGATATCTATGAAGCTCTGCACTAAAGCACTGTCCTTTTCTATAAATATATTTAACATTTACGCAAACATTTATTCTCATTAAAGTAAGAACACAGCTACATGAGGGGAAAAATAAAATATTTTAAAGGGGATAAACTAATGTAGTTTTAATACCTGTCTCTTTTAGACTCAATCAGGGTTTAGGCATTTTGTCATTCTCTATTCTGGAAGCTATTTTTTTTTTCTCTAGTATAGCAAGGAGAAGTTTTCAGTCAAATCAGTTAATTAGTGCCCTTTAGGGGATAAAATGGATAAAATGGTCTGTCAGTTTGGGCTCTTGCTGTGTGTGTGTGTGTGTGTGTGTGTGTGTGTGTGTGTGTGTGTGTAGCTACTGGCTGTGGCAATGCCACTAGAGACAGTTATCAACTACCTAAGGACCAGCAATGACAAAGGAAAATTACAGATCTAAAACCTCACTTTAGAGAAAAGATGCTCATGGTAAGCCTTTAGCCAGGGCTCTCCCCATATGAATCAAATTCTGCAGGAGGATGGGCTGCCCTTCAGGCATTCAAAGGTCTTGGCCTTATATTGCTACTACCATTTGGGAGAAGTATCCCAGCTGAAAGTCTTGGATTACTAAGTCTCTGGATGTACTGCTACTTCTGGGTAAATGTTCATTCAGGAATAGTGTTGACAGGACCAGAGGCTGAAAACGGAGAAGAGGCATCAGAAGGAGAGAAAAGGGTAGGAGAAAGGCAGGATAAGTATAACATTTGTTTGACTTCCCACTCTTAAAGATTTAAATATCTGAACAATCCCAATACTTGCCCCAACCTATCACTTTCCGATAGTGGTTTTTATTAGTATTTCTGGTTTAGTCAATATTTCACTCTCATATTATTTAGAATAAGTGAGTTAGGTTTGGAAGGGCAAACTTGCATCCTGTGGAGAGGGACAGTAAGTCATCTGAAGGATCTCCTCTTTCTCTTGGGGAGGAAGAGTGGGTAGGAAGTAAGGCTAAGTACTAGATTCCAGTTTCTGCACAAGTAAGATACAGGAGTTGTTGGCAAAAAACAGAGCTGCCTATAGTGGAACTCCGAGATTTTTATCAAAGAGATAT
Source organism: Cacajao melanocephalus (assembly GCA_963573385.1). Lineage (NCBI taxonomy): Eukaryota > Metazoa > Chordata > Mammalia > Primates > Pitheciidae > Cacajao > Cacajao melanocephalus. Next base: position 21,398 of record CAUYLG010037915.1, read on the forward strand.
GGGTCATAACTTCTACAAAGAATGAGAACAAGGCAAATGCACAGATCAAATTTTGTTCAACAGATAATTTGTGAATGCTTATTGAGTGGCCTAGAATCCCTGTGTGAGATACAACAAAAAAATGAATGATACCAAATGGCAGTAACATGTAATATTACCAAAGAAAAAATAATTAGAAAGTAGATATAAAAGACTAAAACTTCTGGTTCTAAAATAAGTGATGCAGGCAGTGAGGCAGAATATATACTGGGATAATCTGGGTGTCAAGAATATAAGATTAGAGTTGGAAAGTGGAGAGGAGGTGAAGGACAGATCATTTATGTCTGAGACATATTGTGATCATAGACATTAATATATACACAGAATCAAAGTTTGAGGAAATTCTCCACCTCACTTATTGGAATTGTATATGTCTAGTGGCTCAGATAAAAAACCATGGAGGCATCCAAGACTTCTTCCTTTCTTTCACCTCCTATGCCCACCCCATCAGTGAACCCTGTCAACTGGATCTTCAGCATTTGTCCCATGTAGCAACACTTCATTGGTACCAACCAAGTCTTAACCACCAGATTTTTTTTGGCCTAGACCATCTTAAATTGCCTCTTATCTGGTTTCCATGTTTCCAATTCCTTGTTTTTGTTAGTAGCAAGACCCTAATTTCGTTGGTGGCAACAACGTACTCAGCTGAAATGCTCTATTTCCTGAACATCTTTGTGGCTAGACATAGCTATGTTGCTAAGGGCTTGCCATGAGACGGAAGAAGTACCCTGCAGAACATCTGAGAAATTTCCAAAAGTAGAGATGACCCAGTAGGAAGTATACCCTATTTTCCCTTTCTTATTCTGCTTTCCTACTTGCTGGTATGTAAATGTGATAGCAACGCTTTCAGTGACCATTTTGGACCATGATGCTGCTTGTTAATTAGAATGGAAAAGCAGAAGAATAGGAGAAACCCAGGACTCTGATGACTCTGTGAGTTGCCATGATAAGGCATTCAACTGCCCACCTCTGAAATTACTTTTGGTGATAGAAAAACAAGGCTTCATGTGTTTAAGTCATTGATATTTGGGTTTTATGCTATATGCTAAATTAAACCCCCAACAGTTTATAGTCTATTTCCATTAAAAATTTAAGTCAGATCTTATTACTTCTCTCCTAAAAATCTCCAGTGGAATCTCAACTCACTGGGAATCAAATCAAAAGTCCTTACCACTATTTAACCTTGATCTCTTTGTTGACCTGGTCTTCCTCATTCATTCTGCTCTAGTTCTTCTATGAATGTACCTGCCTCAGGACCTTTGCCCGTAATGTCTACGGTCAGGAATGCTCTTCTTCCAGATTCATATGGCTGGCTCACCTATTTCATTTGCTCTTTGAGAAAATATCAGCTAAGCTGGAAAGATTTGCTGGCCATCATTTCTAAAATTACAGCTACTCCCAGGGCTCTTCATCCTTTGATATTGCTTTACTTTTCTTCATAGTACTTATCATCACATGGTATATTATAAATTTACTTGCTTATTTATAGTCTGTCTCCTCTATTCGAATAAGCTTAAAAAAGGCAAAGGATTTGATCAATTTATTTACTGTTGTCTCTTTGGAGTCTAAACAGTGCCTGACACATGACGAAGGCTCAAAAATTACCTGTTGATTGAAGAAAGAATAGACAAGTAAACAGGCCTAGGTATAATTTAAGAAGTATATATTTTAAGCTTTTGCTCTCTTAAATACCACTTTTCTCAGCTAATTTACTTTCACTGTCCTTAGTTGTTCTTACTGATCTCTCTCTCTCTCACACGCACGCGCACACACACACACACACACACACGTATGTATGTATAAATATACACATATACACTTATATATTTACATATACATATATATACACACAATATGTACATACACACACCTGTCTATATAGATGCATATTATGATGAATTGTTAGGAATATAAAATCTGTTGGTAAGTTATAATTCTGTTTCTGAAAGGCATTTGACGAAAATCTTCACTGGTGAAGAACTATAACTGTCAAATATCTGGTCCATGTAACATAGCTGTAAACCTCTTTTAATATCTTCCCTTGGTCTCTAATATATGTGAAAGTACTTGAAAGATAAAGAGCTCTTCAAATATAAGAATAATCATAATCATCAAACAACAGCAACTTACTCTCCAAATATCTGTTACTGCCTATCTTTTTCATATACATTCACAATGTCATATAAATAGTTGAGTGAAGTTTTCTTTGCTTTTTCTGATACCATTTGCAGGCTTAGAAAAAGCCTGAGAAATTTCAAGCCAAAAAATAATTTCTTTGAAAGATTTTGACCAAAAAAATATGAAGTATTATAGTGGAAGTACTTTCTCAGCCATTTCTACGTTACAGAGAATACATTCTACATGAAGTATATATGTTTTGAAAAGATTAGTGCTAAGTAACAGTGAAAGTAGATCACCTAAGAGCTACATTTGGAACTACTTTATGAAGGTATTACATCCTCTGTATTATTTTTCCATTCATGGAACCCAGCAGCCTGATATGTGGAGGACTAGGCTCACACAACAGGAAAACCAGCACTTTATGGACCCTCAACAGTTTTGAACTCTCCGTGCCTTACTCATATTTTCATCTATAAAATAGAAATCACATTTTTTTTCTTACACACATAACTTATATAGTAGAAGAGAGGATCATAACATTTTGGGGGGTAATTGAGAAGTGGCCCCAAAGTTTTGTGTCATTATTTATGAAGCTATATGTACTGACTCCTGAACTTAAAAAAAAATAGCAGATTCTTTTGTGATGGTGATAAGAGCTTCAGCTGCATTTATTATTTCACTTTAATTAGAAAAAGATCCAGAACTTTTGTCTACTGACTATCTCTACTTTTCCTTTCTGCCCTCCTTTCTGCCCTCCCTCCCTTTTTAAAAAAAATTCATTTTTAGGGGTACCATCAAATGCAAAAGAGAATTAACCCAATCAATTAATACTAATGAGCTGGGATGGAAATAGGCATATTGCCTTGATTTAGTTAATTATATTTTCATTCTTTTATGTTAAGATGCCCAACGGCCATAGGCATTGCTGAATTAAAATTTATTATTTTTATTCCAAGTAATTATGATGAGCCAAAGAAGGAATGTTACCCTCTTGTCAGAGCATTCTGCATCCTGGGCAAGGATCTCGGGTTGTGATCTGTAGTTGGAAAAACATTCCTATTTCCTGAATGAAGCAATGAATCTCTTTCTGATCTGGTCATCTAGCAGCTTGATGTGAAGTGGTGTAATGATAATGATTAATAAAAGGGTCAATTGGGGAGAATGAACTCACTCCTTGGTGTTGAGCTGTTAGGTTTAGGTACTCTTATCACACACACAACACAAAAGAAGGTAACTATGTGAAGTGGTTGATACACTAATTTATTTGACTGTAGTAATTATTTCATTATATATAATACATATCTATTGACACACACGCAAACATCCTGTTGTTTGCCTTAACTATATACAATAAAAAAGAAAGACAGTTTGTAGTTTCTTACTACTCACAATGCCAGTGCTTTAAAGTGCCTGAGCAGAAACTTGTTTCCAGTCTCCGCTGCTGCTTAATAGCGCACTGGTTTCCTTTAATGTGATTTTCTATTTCTTGGTCTACTGGCATATACCAAAGCACTTAAATGCTTGGCAGTGTTTCTTGCCACAAAGAAGTGAGCCTGAATCTGGGCTTCACTACTTCCCAGCTCTGTGACCTTGGGTAAGTTGCAGACCTTCTGTCAGTCTCAGGTTTTTCCTTACCAAGGTGATTCCTGATTATAATGACAGTAATAGTAACAGTGACAGCTAATGTTTATCATTGTTGCATGGCAATATCACAATGTATTGCCTGTCTCATATGGATGTTTTGAGTATTAAATGATGCAATATTTGTAAAGCCTTTAGCACACAGCTTGGTGCAGAGTAAGAACTCAATTAATGTTAGTTTTGTTACTTTTGGACTGACAGAGATAACAGGAGATATGGCTGAATATCAGGCTTAAGTTACAATTTTACTTAGAGATAGTGGCTGCTTCTATACACAAAGCAAACTGAATTACTGAAAGAATTAGCTGGGTAATAAAGACCCTGGATTGCCTTTGCCTCTGTTATCTTCAGAATGCATATTGAATGTTTTTCCTTCCATTGCGAGGGGCGGGTGCAGAAGCAAAAGTGGCAGAGTCTAACCAGTTGCTTGCCTGCATTCTCCTTGTTCTTTGACTTCACAGAAACATGTTTTTCTGGTGTAGCTTGGAACACGATCTCATTTTCTCTCAACTGTTTTTAAGTCCACAGTTTTGAGGACATTCAGATCTTTTTGAGTCCGTTATATCTGGGGTTTCTATGGCGTGGAAATGCATATTCTTGGTTTATTGAGATGAAGCATCTTCTTCTGACTCACTGCCAGGTTCATTGTAGGGTTTCTTCATCCTTGATAAGCCTTTGAGGATTTCAGAGTGAGGTATTAAGTGATGAACCTAGCACAACCTTTTTTTTTTTTTTTTTAAAATCCCAGTGATTGTATACTTGGTTGCTTCTAGTTGGCACTAAGCCAGCCTCAGATTCAGTAGATGCATGCTTCATATAATGCTTTACAGTGCAGCGATCTAGAAATGCTATGACACAGAGCTTTCCTGAGACGTTACTTGTGATCTCTTTGTGCATCAAGCCTGTGTGAGTCACTTAGCATTTTATCCTGTGCCCATAGTTTCAAGACTTCATAGACACCAATTAGGATAAAAAGATCTGAAGGCAGGCAGTAATTCTGATAAAAATACGATATTCAACCTTAATTTTTTTTTTTTCCCTCTAACTGTAGAATATCTTGGTCAACATGAGAGGGTTTTGTGTGCTGGTAACATTGTTGCTAATTGGTAAATTCAAAATAATTTATCTGTAAGTTGGCTGTAAAAGAAGATGGACTAAATTGCCCTCATTGTAGTCAAAACATAGCTACCCTTCAAGCTAGAAGATAGGATGCTTCTGTGCAGACAGTACAACAAGGTTGATTCATTGCAGTTTGGTCAGCAAACTGGAGCCTGACTTCAAATTTGAGGCAGTCACAGACTCTTTCATGGTTTTGGATAAGGCTCTCGTCCTCAAATCAATGCACAAAATGGAAATAATGGTGATTCCATTCCCTGTGTAGAGAGAAGATGTCTTGTATAAACCTCTACTGGATGTTAATGTTGTTTGTGTGTGCAACCCTGTGGAGGAAGAACAGTATAGGAATTACTAAATTTTTTTCCCATTTTTGGCGGGCATAGTACTCCCTAAGGGGCTGGTCTGTGCCATTATCCAGAAAGGAAGCCTGATGAAGAAGTTAGCATCAGAACTAGCCCGAGCTTTTTGAAGTCTACTCTTTACTCTTGGTTGTCTTCATGTGCTGGGCTTTTCTTGGTGACAAGTAGGTGTTACTTATTTTATGGGAGGGGGACTTTGCTGATATTCAAAGCTAAGAGGATTACTGATAGAATTTTTAATTGGTTAAAAACTTGAATTACTTTTATGTTAATTCTTTACAAATAGAATATCAAGGTGTATGTTTTCTTCCCTCTACCTTTTTTGAGGCTTATAAAGGTCTAGGCTGTAAGCTGAAGAAAGCAGGAGCCAGATCTGTTTTTGCTCACCTTTGTATTGCCAGCACCATTTTATCTCTAAGCATGCAACAGGTACTCAAATAATAGCTGAATGAGTAAGCTAATAAATGAGTTTCTGACCTGAAGAGGCAGGTTCATGTTTGTTGCGAATTTCTCTATAATCAGAGTCCTTCCTGGTACCCTCAAATGTTAGTGGATTAGTCCAGACAGTAACCAATTTCATTTACTATTTGTGTATCAGGAGATCAGAGACAAAGGCTTTTTAACGTGGGGGACACTTGGCTCTGAGACCCCTTATTTTTCCAGTCAGACAATGACTTACATTATTTACCTCCAGAGAACAGTCCCAGACACACTTGATTAGCCTTAAATGAAAGATAAGCCATTGCTATGAGAAAGGACATGCTTTCAATAGATGGGCACACAGACAGATAGATAGATATTAAACAATTTACAGTTTTATGTCTTGACAACTTGGATATTGTAACATGAAAAATGCTACTGAAAGGGACCAGTCCCTTCCTAGCACAGAAGCTATAATATTTTCAGTAATGAAAGATAAATGTTTCAAGCTTCCTTACTTAAAACCTTTCATTGGCTTTGCATTAGCCTGTTAAGTTCAAATCCGAACTTAATATGGCTTATAGGGTCATGCAGGACTTGATCTGTCTTAACCTCTCTATCTCATTTGTTCACTAGTGATCCCTATATCCTATTCATCCAGACTGGAGATGGAGCTAGAAATCTGAAATTCTTTTGTATTTGGGATTCTTGTGCAGATAAAAATACGTTGGCGACTGAGCATTTCATTATTATAGTTTCTATACAGTATTGCCGGTAAAGGTAGGAAGTACAGTATTCTCATTTTTTAAATTAATAAATACTATTAGAAAAGTATTGTTAGCTTTTATGTCAAATAGTATTATGCTGTAGCCAAATCATTTTTATAATATGCAGAGAATAATTATATTTGGAACCTTTTGAAAAAACAGATTGCTTAGAAAAGTGTATCAAATTGCAGGCTGGTCAAAAATGGGATCGGGTCAGTGCTAATTGAATTTTGATAAAGAGAAAGAGGAAGATTATCTGAATGAACTTGGTGGCTAGGGGGATTTTTACATGCTTGGTATAGACTTTGGGGAAAAGATGATTTTTTTTTTGGTCTTTTCTGTTTCTCCTTAGAAATAGCTTTCTTCCAGAGATTTTAAGTGACTTTTTAGAAAGCCATGGAACAGCTGAAGGCCTTCAGCACTTAAATGCCAGCAGCTTTGTTGACAAAATAAGTCATGGTTTTCTGGAGATAGAAAGGAAATCAAGGTTTAGTTAGGTAATAATTGATAACAGTAACTGTAATAACAAAGGCATTTATTTATAGCTCAGTGTTTGAGTTCCTTTAAATATTTCTGTATAGTTTCACTTCCACAGATATATTTACACTTTGTAATTAGTACAGAGGAGTTAATTCAATTATGAAGTTACCTTAATGAGTTTCATATTTTGTAGAAAAAGAGTTGAGTCATAGCCTTTAATCTTCTCTTATAGCCATCTGTAAAGTGGGACAATTCACTAAAAACAGCACATTTCCATTCACCTGGAGGAGCAATTCGATTTCAGCATGACCGTCAGGAACTGGAGACTATATTTTACCTTTTTATTTCAGTACCTAGCAGAGGGGCTAGAAACTAATGGTAAATGTTGGTTGAGTGACTAAGGGAATTAATCTATAATTCCAGGCTTGTATTTTCTCAGCCTGTTTTAGATGATACTCAACATCACCAGCCTATGGACACCTAGAGCAATCGCTTAATTTACTGATAGTAGTGATTCTCGAAGTGTGGCCCCCAATCAGCAGCATTGGCATTAACTGGAAACTTATACAAACTACAAATTTGGAGGCTCCACAGTAAACCTGCTCTAGGAATGAGGCCCATTAGTCTGTGTTTTAAGACATCCAAGTGATTCTGATGCATGTTCAAGTTTGAGAACTACTAGCCTAAAACAATAAAGGGAACCCTATAGAATTGTCAGGACTAGAAGACAATTAGCCTGACCCAACTACTCATTTCCCAAAGCCTATGAGACCTTTTGCAAAGAACAGTGGAAACTTGGCTGGCCACATTGAATGGGCTTATCTTGAGCATAGCATTTTTAGTTGGATGCACGGGTCTCTATCCTGCCAGAGAAATCTGTGCTGATGAAAACAGTTTCTCCCAACTGCTATTGTTTGCAGCTCTGTCAGTGATTTTATTTCATATATGTATATTTATATAGATATATTTCCTCTATATTGCCCATTTGACTGCAGTACCAGGCTAATTAAGGAATTAGTATGTGGCATCCATTCTGGGGGAGGTGTCTGATTCTTTTCCTGCATCCTGTAAATATTTTTGCAAACACTTTCTAGTTCATATTTTATTTTTTTAATCAGGCAGAGACATTACAATTAAAATACCGTTAAAGCGATTCTGGCAAGTATTGCAATAAGCATGTTTTTTAATTAAAGGAAGAACAGGGGGATGCATAAGCAGTATCAGCTAAAGGGAAAAATTTCTTCTGATATCTATTTTAATTGAAATTTTGAAAACTGGGAGAAACAGCAGTAGTAGAAGCCTCTGCTTCTGTGTGTGTGTGGCTCCATCCCAGGTTGCTAGGTTTAGGTGTTCTGTGCTTGATTAATTAGTAGTCAGCCAGAGAGTCCATTCCCTTTGCCCCCAATCCTTAAAGCTTGATTTATGCCTCACATCCCCCATGAATATGTGAGGGCTCAGGCATCTATTTCCTGAGCTGCTAGTGGATAGGATTATGGCGCGTGGACTAAGCTCTTGGGAGCTCTCGTTTGCCAGCCAAATTGATTTTCCGCCTCTCTGGCCGGGGACAAGCCCACCTCGAAGGCTTCCCAAGCTCTGCTCCAGTGGATCAGACACAAGTCTAATCCGGATCTTGCCAACAAAGGAAGCTGTGTGCATCCCTGTTACAATGCAGGTTTCTTTGGGCTGTGGATGCCTTCTCTAAACGCTCCTCTCTCCTTACCTTCTCTCGCGCCCCACCCTCCCAGAACACCACAGTGCAGTAAGGTACAGGGATATACCCCAACTCTGCCCAGATCACTCAGCCAGCTCTCCTTACCCAGGCAGAGCAGGGTCTGTCCATCTTGAGTGGATGATTGTCTATAATTCTCCAGGGAAAGGAAATTCCATAGGCTTCCCCAACTATCCATTTGACTATTTAACAATTGAGAGATAAGAAGTGATAGGCTGCTACATTTTTTAAGAAAAAATGGTGAGTGAAGTTAATCAATGTAGGCAAGTAAATAAGATAGTTACATATCAAAAGTTAGGTAGTTCAAGCTTTGAGTAAGTGAATTAATTATCTAGCTTGGTGAGACCGATTGATCTAATGAGTTGGGGTTCTCAGATCCCTCCTTGGTCTTGCCTCTGTTTACCTCTCATGTTTCCTCTGTTTAAAAATAGAATCACTCTCTCTGGGTTTATTTTATCACCTGACATTCACATCCTAACCAGCACATGCTGGCTGTGCACCCGTTCTCTCTGGATCTTCCTAAAAATGGCATTAAGGGTTTGACACACTCATCTACCTCTTTCACAGTTCTTAAGGCTCTTCCGTGAGCCTGTCTCTACAACCTTCTGATCCTTCAAATTCACCTAATTCTTTGATCCACTCTCAAGAATCTTGCGACTTCCTTTCCTTATTCTAGCCTTTACATGTTGGTGGTTAATAGTTGTTTCCCTACCCCTACCCACCTATCTTTCTTCTGTTCTTACTCTACATGACCTCCCTGGGAGACCTCCTTTGCTTTGATAATTTCAACTCCTCATCTTCAAGAAGTATTGAGTGATCATTTACCACATTCTCCATGTGCCAGGCACAGTGAAGAGTGAACAAAACAGGCCAAAATCTTGCTTTCGTTGGTGTTTACTTCTAGAAGGAAAACAGTCAATAAACAAAATAAGCAAATTACATTTTTGTTGATTTGTTTTGTACCGTGGAGAAAAATGCAGCAGGAGAGGCGGATAGGGAATACACATTGGAGGTGGTGGTTGGGAATATTTGCACACAGCGAGAGCAAAGGCTGTAATGGAAGGCAGCCAAAAGGTCAGCGTTTCAGGAGTATTGAAACAAGGGGACAAGAAGAGGCAGATTGGGCCAGAGAGAACCAACTCTGTAGGGTTTGATAGGCTTTGACTCTAAGTGTCATGGGATCTAATGAAGAATTTTGGCAGAGTGGTAACATGATATGGTTTACATGAAAGAAGCAATGACAATACTGAGTGTTGTTTTGGATATTGACCCTGAGGTAGAGGATGAGGGCAGAAACAGGGAGCTGAGTTTAAGATGCTGTTACAATAATCCATGGGTAAGATGAGAGTGACTTCGACCACAGAAGTAGATGTGGAAGTGGTAAATGGTTGGGTTATAGGGGATGTTTTGAAGGTGGAATGCATAACATTTCCTGAAGTATTGATTATGCAATGAGAGACAATGAAATTTAACTCTATGATTTTCAGACTTAGCAATTGCAAGAAGTTACCGTCCATGGAAATGGGAAGGACTGAGGGAAGGTCTGTGGGGCAAGACAAGGAGTTCATTGATATGCATAGTTGAGAAAGTATGAGACATCCAAGCAGAGATGTTGAGTAGACAGTTGGGTATGTGAATCTTGAGCTGAAGGCACAGGCTTGGAGATATAAATTTGGGAGTCATTGACAATTAGCATGCAATGGTGTTTAAAATCTTAATGCAAGATGAGACAACTTGCATGGTCTACAGAGACTGATAAGAAAACTGTTTAGAGAGCTGTGGCTTGGGACTCACCAAGTGTCAGGGATTGGGATGATCAGGAGGAATCAGACAGAAGAGGCTGAGAAGGGGATGCTTAAGAAGTAAGAGGAAAACCAGGTGGGTTTATACCCATCTCACTTAATTAGAAGAATCCCATGTGCTCACTGTCATTGAGTCAATAGGGAGCTTTCTTAGGATTTGCTAAAAATAAAGACATGAGGCAGGGCACAGTGGCTCACACCTGAATCCCAGCACTTTGGGAGGCCTAGGCAGGTGGATCACAAGGTCAAGAGATCGAGACCATCCTGGCCAACATGGTGAAACCCTGTCTCTACTAAAAACACAAAAAAATTAGCCGGGCGTTTGGCATGTGCCTGTGGTCCCAGCTACTCGGGAGGCTGAGGTGGAAGAATCGCTTGAACCCAGGAGGCAGAGGTTGCAGTGAGCCAAGATTGCACCACTGCACTTCAGCCTGGCGACAGAGCAAGACTCCACCTAAAAAAAAAAAAAAAAAAAAAGAAAGAAAAATGAAGACACGAAAATACATATCAGGTAAAGGAAAGACAGAGGTTCTAAAGAGAAGAGTTTATTCTTCAGTTCTTTTATGAGTTACTAGCATTTTTGCATTTTATGAGATTTTCTTCAGAGATTCAATACAATGTATAGAATATAGCATACAATGAATATTTGATAGAAGGATAGAAATGTTGGATTTTTTAAATGGAAATGAGAAAATGAAAGAAAGAAAAACGAAGAGGCTGGGCAAGTGAGGAGAGGGAGTTTTAGGAATGGAGTAACTAAGCGTGTCAAATGCTGCTGGTCACTCAGGAAGGGTAAGGACTGAGCATTGAGCCTTAGATTCACCAATATGGTTGCCATCTGTGGCCTTGACAGGAACAGTTTTGCAGGGTGGTCAGGTAAAGGCCTGACCAGGAGGGGTTCAAAAGTCAGTGATGAAAAAGAATTGAAGATGGTGAGTATAGCCACTCTTTTGAAGACTAGCACTCTATGGTAAAATGTTTATACTTTTTTTTTTTTCTGTAAGGGGGGGAAAATAGAACTGTGTATTTGTTTTCTTAAAAAAACCAAACAAATTATTTTGTGGTTATTACAGAGGATGACTAATTGTTGGGTTAGCCAAAAGTAAGTTTTGATGTACTTTGCAAACATTAGCTAGCTGCTAAAAGTCTCTTTTACTTCCCTTTAAAAGAAACAAAGGGGAGTTTAATGGAAAGAGGTGATTACATGTAAAAAGTTGTGTTCATTTATTTATTTTAGAGGGAAGTAACAATAATGATGGTTGATTGATTTTTATAAAATTACCCAAGGTTACTTGTGGGACGTAGTCAGCTTTCATGAAAGTCATACCAAGCAATTTAAGGGTCACAGCCAAAGGCTGATTTCAGCCCTGCTCTTTATTTCAGCATTTAGAAATGGGGTCAAGCTCTATAAAGTACAGAATAAAGTCCTCCCTCAGCCCTCCCATACTCAAGTAACTATCCTTTAAAGCAGCCCATTGTATATTTATTTTAACCTAATAAAGTATGAGGATGAAAATCTAGGTGCCTTGGCACAGCGATAGATTAAGAATAAACTTTATATTCTTTCACACAAAGAAGCTTTTATTTGTTTATCTAATTATTTCAGGCAAAAATAGCTGAATTCTTCATCAAACTTCCTTCTAAATGTACCTAGATTTTCTTATATTTGCCACTAATAAAGCGGTGTGGGCATGCTTCTTAGCAGGAGTTAATGATGTTCATATTAATTAATTAGTCCTGTTTATCACACTCCTGACAACACAAATAATTCATTTTCTTTGGTATGAGTTTTTCTCCCTTCATTAACATCATTATTTGTTCCTGTCAGTAAATGATGTTTCAAAATTTCTGCCAATTTGTTGCAGTGTATTTAATATTTTTCTTCATGGTAAAAGGGACCAAGCCCAGGTTTATATATTTATCCACTAGTCCTTGTAATCTGTTTCAAATCCTTTTTGGAATAAGGCAAGGTATATCTTCATTAACAAAATTAAAATAAATCATGTATAAACAAGCCATAGGCAAACTTTCTTAGGTTCACACATGTTTTTCCTTAAATGTAACCCTGAGAACAACCCTAATTAATTGAAAGCTACCAAGGAAGGTTTGTGGAAATGCATAGGATCTGAGCCTTTTGGTTGGGTGGTCCTGGGTTCTAATGCTTGGTTCTGCCTATTCTGGGCTGGAATAGGTATGAAGGCCTCTTAGCCACATTCTGCTCTGTGAAATAAAGAATGTGATCTTTGTCTCATAGACTGGTTTTGAAGCTCATTTCAGACAATATATCTACAGATTTTGGCACATGGTAGGTGCTGAATAGACAGTGGCTTTCTTGTTTTCCCTGTAGCCTTATTTGAATTCCTGACCATGCATCTCATATCTTGCTCAAGTGAAACTCAGTGATTACTGCAGCACAGGCGGTGTCAGGAAAACATGAGCCTCATGCCTCCATTAGTGTCCCATGCACATCTGACTGCATTCTTAAAGATGTAGACATTAAGTGTTCTAGAGTTGGAAGGAACCTCAGCAAACCCATGATTCTACCTTCTACTTTGTGGATGAAAACACAGACCACTGATAGGCACTGAACAGGAGAGATTTCAGTCCTGAATAATCTGAAGCCCAGCAATTATATGGGACTTACTGAGGGTCATTCAGAGGTCAGTAGCAGACTCAGGACAGGACCCTTGATTTCGTTCCCTGCCTTCACCACTTTCTCATCAAGGTCAGTTTAGATTTCCTGACTACTTATAATGTGGGAGTCTTGCCATGCAAATCCATTTTCTACCAGTTGAATGTAATTATGTAGGACGTTAATGACATGTGGCTGTGAGGAAAAAAATTTAGTTAACATAAAATGTGAGCTGTAGGACAGGCCACATTTCTTCCTTCTTGTTCTCAGTGGGATTCGTGATTATTACTGAATTTCTGTGTAATGACAATGAAAGGAAAAATTAAAGTCAAAATGGGTAGGGAATCCTTTGGAAGTCTGGTAAGAGTGTGGCACTGCTCTGGCGTTGGGCCTGTGGACTGATCTTGCTGCTTTACCTTAGAGTATGAAATATTATATATGACATATTTCAAAAGGAGCAGTAATGGAGAGATGTTAGATGTGGATGGTCTAGCAGTGCTCAAGTGGTAGGGCACTTGCAGAAATTGAGCAGGTTGTAGATTTAATCACCTGGTGGGTTCTTCCTGCCAGCTGCACAGACAAAATTAATTCAGTGAGACTGTAGCATTGCATGCAGTAAAGAAAGTGTTTAATTGATGCAAGGCCTTCCACATCAGTTGGGGGATGGAATTATTACCCAAATCAGTCTCCCTGCAGGCTCAGCCATTAGGGGTTTTCAAGGATAGTTTGTTGGGCAGGGGACTAGGGTATGGGGAATATTGTTTGGCTGGGTATGGAAAACAGTCCTGTGTGCTGAGTCTTGTCTTTAGGTAAGGGCCATAGGACGGGTTGAGTCTTGAGTCATGAATCTGAGTGAAGTCAGCTGGTGATCAGAAATACAAAAGTCTAAAAAAACTCAAAAGATCAATCTTAGTTTCTACAATAGTGATATTATCTACAGGAGTAATTGGAAAAATTGCAAATCTTGCAACCTCTGGAACAATGGCTGGTTATCGTTTAAATATGCTAAACATCTTAGCAGAATTTTGGCCCCTCTTATAATCCTAATTTTGTGGCCTTTCTTTAGTTTTACAAAGGTGGTTTAATTCTGGAAAGGGCTATTATCATCCTTGCTTTAAGGTTAGACTATAAACTAAATTCCTCCCTTGGTTAGCTTGGCCTACACCTAGGAATGAGCGAAGCCAGCCAGCCTGTGAGGCTAGGAGCAAGATGGAGTAAGCCATGTTAGATTTTTTCTCACTGTCAGAATCTTTGCAACGATGGTTTCATAGCAATAATGGAGGAAGTGCAGATGGTAAGTGTGATTGCAGCCACAGAGACCATTGCATTAAGGGTTGAATAGGTATCAGACTCTAGACCAAGGATCTCTAAGAAGTATTTCAATAAATCTCACCTTAATCTTCTGAGGGTGAAATTCTTACCATACCCATTTTACAGTTGGAGAAATGGATACCCAGGCAGGGTGTTTTGTTCTAAATTGTGGCTGAAAGAAAAGGGCCATTGAAGGAGTCTGGTCCAAGCAGACATCCCATGACTGTTACTGATGGCATATGGCTTGGACTTTAGAACTGAAGAAAAGAAGGTTTGAGGAAGAGAGCTGAGGAAAGCTGAAGAGAAATTAGGGAAGAAGTGGACTCCATATTTGACTATTGAGTCAAACATTTATTGATCACTATCTCTGCACTAAGATGGAGGTAAACAATTGTCAATGAAAAGACTCAAACTCTGTAAAATATTTGAAGAGATTAATTCTGAGACAAATTTGAGTGGCCATGGCCTGGGGCACAGTCTCAAGAGGTCTAAGTACGTGTGCCCATGGTGGTAAGGCTACAGCTTTGTTTTATATGTTTTAGGGAGACATAATACATCAATCAATACATATAAGATGTACATTGGTTTGCTCTGGAAAGGTGAGACAAGTGGGGGCAGGGGCTTCCAGGTCGTAGACAGAGTCAAAGATTTTCTGATTGGCAGTTGGTGGAGTTAACTTATTAACTTATCTAAAGACCTGGAATCAACAGAATAGAGTGTTTGGATTAAGATACGTGGTTGTGGAGCTCAAGGTTTTTATTATACAGATGAAGCCTCCAGGTAGCAGGCTTCAGAGAGGATAGGTTGTAAATGTTTCTTAGCAGACTTAAAAAGGTTCCAGACTCCTAGTTAACACTTTCTTGGATCAGGGTAAAGATCCAGAAAGGGAAGGGAATTCTCTACAGAATGTAGATTTTCCACACAAAAGACAGCTTTGCAGGGCCGTACTTCAGTTTTCTTCAGGGCCTGCTCTCTGTCATGTGATGCTATACTAGAGTCAGGTTGGAATTTGGTGTCTTATTGCTACAGAGTCTGTTTTGTCAGTCTTAATGTCTTTGTTCTAATGTTAATGCTGGTTAGTTATGTCTGAATTCCAAAGGGAGTAGGGTATAATGAGGCGCGTCTGACACTCCTTTCGCATCATGGTCTGAACTGCTTTTACAGTTTAACTTTGGAATGCCCTTGCCTAAGAGGAGGGGTTGATTCAGTTAACCTGGGGCTTAACATTTTATTTTTGGTTTACATGGTAATGACTACAGTCATTTTTGCCTTTTTCTTTCTTTTTTTAAATTGCATTTTAGGTTTTGGGGTACATGTGAAGAACATGCAAGATTGTTGCATAGGTACACACATGGCAGTGTGATTTGCTGCCTTCCTCCCCTTCACCTATATCTGGCATTTCTCCCCATGCTATCTCTCCCCAACTCCCCCCCCACCGCTGTCCCTCCCCTATTTCCCCCCAACAGACACCAGTGTGTGATGCTCCCCTCCCTGTGTCCATGTGTTATCATTGTTCATCACCCGCCTGTGAGTGAGAACATGTGGTGTTTGATTTCCTGTTTTTGTGTCATTTTTGCCTTTTTCTTCTCTCCCTCTCGTTTCTCCAGTGTATGTTTAACTATTTCCAGCTGTAATTTCTGGAGAGCAACAAAAACTCAACTCAATAACTTGGCACTCAGGATTTATGGCTACATTTAGCAGATGAAGAGTCTTTGCTCTCCACTGCCTCTCACCAAGACTCTTATTATAATAGAATCTGGCTTTGGAGCTACTTTGGATAACTTGCTCTCTCTACATCCTTTGCCCCCACTTTGCTCATTGAGACACTGTGTGGACTTACAGATTAAGTGTAAGAACAGCATTGTTTCTGAGAAAATGGGAGTATGTGTGTGTGTTTGTATATAAAGGAAATAGAGGTTCTTAAATCAGAATCTCTAAAAAGATGCGTCCATTTAATCATTCACTCAACAGTTAATTGTGTATTGAATGCTAACTTCAACCAGCCACTTTTCTAGATACCAAGAATTTAGAAGTGAACAAAACAAATAATTCCCCTTAGGAAGCATGCATTCTGGTGGAGAGCGGGCAGAAAATAAACCTATAAATATAAAATATGCCTGATATCAAGTATTACAAAGAAAAAGACATTTAGGCAAGGGGCTAGCATGTACTATTTTATATAGACTGGAGAGGGAAGGCCTCGGTGAGAAGTTAACGTTTGAATAGAAACAAGGAAGAGCCAGCCATGGGACTATCAGAACATTCTGTAATTCCAGTAACATTCTGGATATTTCTGATATTTCTGATAATTCTTATTCATGGGAATATCAGAAGAACATTCCAGAGGGAAGAGCTCATGCACAGGTTCTGAGGCCTGTTTAAGAACTAACAGGCAGGCCAATATGTGTGGAGCATATGCGTGAACAGGTGAGTTTTAGAAAATGATATTAGAGAGGTACTGGAGGTTGGGTAGTAAATCATGAGGGACCTTTTGTTGCCCAATGTAAGGACTCTGACTTCTATTCTGACTGAGATGGGAAACTATTGTTGGATTTAGAAAAGAGGACCTCTGATGTGTCTAATATAAAGACACAACTCTGACTACTTTGTTATGGGATGGAAGAGTCTAATCTGGTGCTTTTGCAAACCACTCGCAGGAGGAAGATGGACTTAATAGCTTATTGAAGTTAAAACGTTTATTCATATGGGATGCTTTAATTATTTTGACATTATTGAGAGAATTCTATGTAAAATGTAAATATTCTGAATCCTTTTGAAGAAACATGTTATAAAGATAAAAATATCTTTTAATTTTTAAATTATTGAATATCACAATACAAAATAATTCTATTATTAACTAATATTGTTGTGTTACTGAAAATTTGGACATCAGAGCAAAGTGGTATATGTATCAGTTAAGGTTATCTGATTGCCAATAAGAGAATTCAACTATTCTTTTAAAAATGATATTTATTGGGAAGGCATTGGATAACCTGCTAATCAATGGAAAATAGTCTGAAAAATCAAGAACAGAAATACATAGGAATCAAAGCATTTGATGCAAGTAGGGGGCAATGGGGCAGGTAGGGAGATTGACAGGTGGGTGTCTTAGAAGCAGGTGTTCTTCTCAGGCTCTTTAGAATGCCACCACTGGAACTGAGATCTAAACATTTCCTACCTCTCTTCCCTTTCGCTCCATATGTCTCTTAAAGCCTGAGTATGTGACTCTGGCCATGTTAGGATAAGATGTCTTGCTTGACAGTCTCATTCAGCAATAGTCAATGAGCAGAGCAATATCTCAAGGAAATTAGCGTCTGTTAACAAAAGAAAGTATAATGGATGCTGGTCAGCTAAAATACTACAAATGCCACAGTGTTGGCCCCAGGTACATTTCCTTTCACTATAATTCTTACAATTTTGGCACATCTTCTTCTATCCGTATTTCTTGTATATGTCCCAGTTTTTTTTTAACTTAATTTTATGTGTTGTTAAATGGTAAAGTTGGTAGTCTTCTCATACATTATTTAACCTTTCCTAAATTGCCCAACATTTAGATTATTGTCATGAAAATGTAATAAATAAAGCAGCAAAGAATAGTGATAGCTAACCTAAGCTGGCTAAATAATAGTAATTCCACTCCTGGATGTCTAGTCTAACCTACTGTGCCCCTACAAGAGAGAGAGCAAGATAAAATAAGCCTATATTCCAGCAGAAGTATTTAAATAAAGGGGATTTCATTAGGCATTGAAACTGACAAAACAGTAAACCTTATTCTCCCAAGGACTGACAATTTTTTCTTTGTCCATTAGGGGGCAAGCTGATTTTCATGGCCCCAGGACCCATCGAGCTCAGGGCGCATGCCATCCTTGTTTCTGATGGTGGAGAGCTCCGGATTGGATCCAAAGACAAGCCGTTCCAAGGCAGAGCTCAGATCACACTCTATGGGAGTTCCCACTCAACTCCCTTCTTTCCCTATGGAGTCAAGTTCCTGGCTGTGAGGAATGGAACTCTTTCCCTGCATGGTGAGTGAGGCAATTGATCAGAGGAAATGAAGTAGAGCTGTGTCTAGCAATGGAAACTGATAAAATTATTTAAAAGTCTTTGATGATAGTTGCTGAGCCAACCAGGTCAGTTAGAGCATGGTACTCTTTCCTTAAATAGCAAGTATAACCGTTATGGTTTTGGTGGCAGATTATACTATAGTTCCCAATTATTTGCTCCCTTTCCTGTAAGAGGATTGTGTAAACTTCCACCCACTGTTAGGTGACTTTCTTGTGGGTGGACCACACTTCCCAGCCCCTTTGCAAGAGCAGACTTAGACTTGGAGTTGTCAGGGGAATGTGAGCAGAAATGGAGGACTACATGGCCAGGGGAAGGTTTTAAGACCTGTTATGATGCTTTAGCCATTTCGTTATCTTCCCACCACTTGAGAATAGGCTGTCCCAGATAGGGGCAGTTCCTTCAGCTTAGAACCTGAATGAAGACAACACAGGGCAGTGCTGCAGCTGACCTACTGCTCTTATGTATGTGAGTGAGAAATAAGCCTCTGAGATTTGCGTTTATAATTGCAGCATAACCTCGTGAAAACTGACTGATACAGTTACTTAGCATGTGCTGATATCTCTCGACATGCGGTAGCCTGGTATCCCAAATCAAATGCAGACAACCTCATTTAGTTGTTGAACCTCTTCCTGTCGCCTCCCACCCCCTATCCCGTGAACAGGGTTTAATTACAGTTCTGCTTAGAATCCTCTTACAGACAGGAGGGGTGTTTAAGGATTCCTAGGAGAAAACGGATTAGGCTACTGTGTATTTCTACTCCAACTTTATTTGCCTTCTGATCATCTAATTCCACTTTGCAAAATGGACATTTTTTCCCCCTTGAGATTCAGGAAATTACTAAGTGTTCCAGGATAATCCTTATTAACAACTGTAAAATGTCAGTATAAAAAAATGAGTAAGCATACTTTAGTGGGCGTTTATATGCTTTTGGTTGCATAGCATGAGCCAAAGGCAGATCAAAAATGTGGGCTCCAGATAGTGACTCAATCTCCAGAAAACATAATGTTGTCTGCATTGATATTTCTATATTGGCATCACAAAATAACCCACTTATCATAGGATAATTGCCCTAGATGTGGGCATGGAGCTGTGCCGAGGAGTCTGCCATTTTTCTCTGTCCAGACTCTGTCTCATACTAACCGCAGGCCCCAGTCATTGCCTATCAAAAAGCACTCTCATGCCTCTTTTGGCTTACTATGAGATGAAGCAAGATCTTTCCTCTTGCCCACAGTGTTGAGTGCAGGCTGTCCAGTGTGCTACACACTGGGCGTCAAATTTTGTGAGGTAAAAAATAGTCCGTAACTCATTGGACAGAAATTCAAAATGCTTACTCTATTGATTCTATCATCCACTTTCAAGAGATCTTTTTTCCTCCTATCTTCATCAGCAAGCACCTACACTGATTTTGTAGCTCAAGATCTATTCCACGTCAGCCATGGTTTTCAAATGTTTTCTCTAGCCCAATGGCCACTTAAGCCACCAACCCAATGTGCTGATTTTTACCACTAAAAAAACGCAGCTAGGGAAGAAGTTGGTATATATTTGTGGTTCAGCCAGCCCATAGATGGTCCAGAGGACCCTGAGGCTTAGGAGGAATCCTCAGATTTGAGAGCTACTGTCCTATATGATGCAGATAGCACAACTTTTACTGCAAACAGGAATTCAAATGAGGAAAAGTAAAAACTCTCCTAATTCTTTTATTCTGACTCTTTCATTCCAAGCTCATCTAATTCTCATGCTCTAGTGTGAAGAATCAGTGAAAGAGCTCATAAATGTACCTTTTGTGCCTGTATTTTAAATGTACCCTGTGCTTGTAAGCCTTTGTGATTAAGCAAATGTCTAGAAAATCCCTAATGCCATCGGTCATAGTCAATATGGGGCAATTCAATCAAAGTAAATGCCTCTAATATGTTTTGAAAATTCTGAAAGTTAAGAAAAAATGTTGCTACTCCAGCCATCTGATGTTACTGGATATTGAGAATGGGACCTTGTTTTTCTCTGCTTTCCTCATTTTCATCTTCTCCTTCCTCTTACTTCCCCCTCCCTCTCCTTTATTCTCATTCTCCCTCCTCTCTCTCTCTCTCTCCCCCATTTCCATCCTCCCCCTCCTTTATTCTCCTTCTCCCTCTTCTCTCTTTCTGCCCGTTTCCCTGTATTCCCAGATTAGGCCATTTTCAAAACTGGTTAAACATTCCCCAAAGCGTTTAAGACAGAGAACTGACTAGGATCTCACCTGAATCACAGAGTTTGCCCATTGAACACAGGCAAAGATCAAGCCATTTCCTGTCTGATGTGCTGCTGCAACATCTCATGCGTTTGAAAGAAATATTATGTAGAAAAGAGCTCAGCCATTTAGGTGAGAGGGATTCCCTTCCTGATGTATCTGTCAGAGAATCACAGTCCCATGTGCAGCTCATCAATTTTCTCCTGTCACTTCTCCCTCACCACCTGAGGTCTCAGACAGATTTCCCCTCCAGCATGGTGGTATATCATGGCTAAAATCATTATATAATTTCACTGGCCTTTTGCTAGGGCCAGAGGTGGGTCTGGTGACACCAGGGCTTTAGGAAAAAGCTGATTTTCTTTCACTGTCACGTATGCAAAACAGTGAGCAACTTGATTTACTGCTTTGCACCCAGGAAGTCCCTAATGACCGAGCTTTCACTCAGCTTCCCAGGATAACGTAGTGAGGATATTTACCAACTTTGGTGCACAGAAAACCCTTTTGGGGAGATTTTTGTAAATCTAGATTTTTGGGCCTGGGAATGTACATGTGATGTGACTCAGGTGGCCCATTGACTACACTTGGAGAAACACTGGTTCTAGTGGTTAATCAAATTGGAATCAGAAACGGGCTCAGTTCTGCCACATATCAGCTATGACCTTCAACAGATCTTTAAAAAATCTGGGAAACACAGTTCCCACTTCATACACTTACTGCTTATGAAGTACTCCGGAGTGTTGGGCACACAAAACACAGTGTTAGCTATTGCTCTTTTGATTATATATTCTTTTTTCCAAAAGCACTGAGTACCCAGTACTGATTAGCGCATATTTCTTTTAGGGGTGAAAAAATGTGAGGCATGATGGTGGTGGGGGTGTATGTCTCAAAATCTACCTAGAGATTTTTCTCCTTATTAATGTTTTTGTCTATCTCTTTTCATCAGGATAACAGAAAGGTTTTAACTTTGGAGATCATGTGGTAACAACGCTCCCAGGCATCTTCTGTTCTCTTTCCCACCATCCAGTCAACACCTTTAGATTTTAATCTCTCTTGGTGAAGCTGCTTCCCAGCCATGGATAACCACCATTCCTGGATGTGGTTACAATAAAGGCTTCTTAGAAACTATTTGCATAGGTACACACATGGCAGTGTGATTTGCTGCCTTCCTCCCCTTCACCTATATCTGCCATTTCTCCCCATGCTATCTCTCCCCAACTCCCCACCCCCCACTGACCCTCCCCTATATCCCTCCAACAGACCCCACTGT